>JAFBMS010002553.1:12500-20000 GCA_019788955.1 Albula glossodonta
AATGAAGCACATTTATTGAGTGATTATTTTGTAAATTGAAACTTGCAGCTTTGTTCAGTAATGTGTTTGGCAGAAGTTAGGCAACACTGTTGGCTTAGCTGTTGACATAATGTTTTGGAGCTTACGAAAACATTTTTTTTTCACAGTTTTGAGTGCTCATGAGTGCTTTTGATTATTCAAGCACAACAAATTCTGGGAAGCCCTTCCATTGTACAAATACAAAAATTATGATTCTTCTGGAACTTCCAACTGATACTTTTTTCGATTGCAGTGGTTTCAGTTTTAGCCTCCAGCAGAGTCACCTATCTGCCTTTGAGAAACATGTTATATCTCAGAATTAGGAACTCTTTATTCACTCAGACGTTTTACAAGGATGACTGGGTAAAAAAGTGGTACACGTACACATGTCTGCCCTTCTTCCCTGAATATAAGTATTTGACCTTTAATTAACCAGGTGGGTTGTCTGAGAATTCAGCTCCCATTTGCAGTGATGACCTGAGGAAACAAAGGGAAGTAAGGTCAGAGAGGCCAGAGCGTTGGGAAGCCAATTAGATGTCTTTCCTCTCAGGCTCACCCAGTCTGAAGGTTTTTTAAACCCTGTAAGGTTGACTGGCAGTTCCCATAACTGAACAGAGCTGATATTTGCTCTTTTAACCCACTCATCTGTCAAAGCAAATAGCGTCTGCCCTTCTGGGTCATTGTGACATCATAAAGCCATCTCTGTAGTGTAAGCGCAGACCTGGGGCCCCACCTGCTCTGAGGCACTCTCTCAGTCTTTGATGTTTTTGTGTAGAATGATGCCAGTGTTGTTCCTCTACATAAAAATAGTCATGGATTTGTACGTGACCAAGCCGTATTGAAAGGCACTTACTTTTTTTTTGAGGAACTTTGTGGTCTCATCACTCTTTTTTTTTTTTTGTTCTGGATCTTTGTCTTCAAATTAGACATGGCCTGGTTTCAATCAACATGTGACATTTTCTTTCACTTCCAGTTGCTAAGTTTTGTCCTTACACAGTTTGGCAAACAAGCAGTTGTGTTTTTGAGAAAGAAAACGAATTCTTGCTTTTGATCTGTAAGCCAAAGTCCATGACAAATGTTGTTTTAATTGATGCCACATTGTTAGTGTTCAGTAAAACTGGAATATTCTTGCTATGTGGTTGTTGTAGCTAATAATGAAATAAAAAAACTTTGCGGTCAAAAATGTTTTTTTTTTATTCCCTGTAGCGAGAAGAACATATAATTATGGATTTTCTAAAGATATACTTATGTGATATACATAAAATGTGAGTATTAATGTGCACCAGCAGTTAACAGCTGTTCAGTGAAAATGCAGAAACTTTTATTGTAGGCCAAGGTTTAGCTTTGCTTGTCGACACAAGAACACATTCTCTTTCATATTTCGCCTTCAGCAAGCGAGTGCACTTCATATCAGCTCTCTGAAGCAGAGGGGAAAACACCTGAAAACTAATGTAAAGATGGAGGGAAGTGCCGGGGCCAAGCAGCAGACGACCTGAAGCAGGAGCTTGCATGCTGAAGTGTGGCCTGGCGTTGGGGCATGCCAGTAGCAGCTGTATTGGGTTAGGTCGGTTGCCCTCGGTGATGGGTGGTGACCTCGGAATCAGCGGCGGGATCGGACAGAGCACAAGGGAGCGCTTGTGTTCGCCTCCCTACGCCTCGGCTCCTCCATGTTCCCCCACTCCTCCCAGGCCAGATTATCCTCAATGTGAAATTGTCTTTGGCCGTGACCGACAGCTTAAGTCAATGTTTGTGCCCGACGCAGAGATGGTTATCTGCAGAGAGCTATAAAGTGTCAGAAAGCCACACTTACTTTATTTTGTCCTTTTTTCTGGGGGGGAGGGTGGGGGGGGGGTGGGGGGCGCTGAGGTTAAAAATGGGCTCCAGCAGTCCTCCAGCACCTAATCTGAACCTCAGAATGCAAACCGTGAGTGTGTTAATGAATGCGTGTGAAGTTTTTACATGCGGGGCTTCAGAACAGCTGGCAAGTGCACGCACCTCCACTGATTAAGTGTTATTCCACTGGAAAAGAATACGAAAAAGGAACATGCAAAGTAGAACAAAAAATATATTCGGTTAAGTGATGGGAAAATTGTTTCTGGAGGACATGAAGATATTTGTTATGAGGGATGGATTTGTTTTCCCAGAGTGATGTCCAACAAAAATACCTGACACCTTCCTGCAAGAGTCCTGTTTTCCAGTGAAAGCGCCCAGCATTCAGACCCGTAGTTTTAATAAAGTTTGTTCAGATATATTTGCAATGTTACCTGGGCGCTGGGGAACACTCTGTCTTCACGCATAAGGCAGGCTTTGTCTGTCAGTGCCTTTCTGTGGGGAAGCCGCTCTGGAAATGGAGTCAGTGGTTAGAATCGGCATCCGAAACTAAATTAAAATAATAATACGCCAATCATAACAGATTATGAACATAAATGTTTGTCCGAGGTGTTTGTGTGTTACCCAGACTTTCTGCTGCCAGGGAACATTCCAGATTGGTTAAATGTCAGAGATCAGGGTTTCTCAAGGTAGTTAAGCCTGAAGTTCCTTCTGTCTGCCTCAGACTGTGTTTGACATCATGAGGAACCAAAGAGCCCTGACTCTGTACATGCTGTCGCTCTCAGATCTCACTGAACATGAAGCCTTTTGAATAGGAACTGGGAGAGGGGGTCTGCTGGAAACAGCATGGACCTTTATATTTTTGTTACTACTTTGCAATTTTTCTTAAACATAAATTCAGTATAACATTATCTGAAATTAAATCATATGAGTGAAAGTTTACTATTAGATTTTAAGTGAAGACATGTGAACCACTCCAAGTAAATTAGTTCATATTTTAAGTTGAATTTCAGTCAATGCTTTATTGTAAATACAAAATTAATATATTATATTAAATAAATTGTATTTACAATATACACATATTAAAAAAAAAAACATTTCATGAAATGTCATTAAAACTATATATTGTATCACGGTGTAAGGCCATCTTAGCAATATGTTTGCGTTTTAAAATGGGTGTGTTTGACTGTCTGTAAATACACAGCAGAGTACTAGTGAGTATCTGTCTGTCTGTCCAGTGTTGTGTGTGAAGTGCAGGGAACCAGCACTGTCTCCACGGGGATGGAAATTCTGTGCATGACGGAGCGTAACACTGTGGCGTGAGAATGCATGTGCACGACTGAGCAGCATCAAACCTGCCTATATGACTGGCGGGAGCTGTGTGATGTGTGTGTGTGTGTGTGTGTGTGTGTGTGTTAAATGGTTTCATAGGCATATTTCATGACTATGAGTGTGATTTGTCAGATTGTGTGTTTTTTAAGAAATATAAATTGAATTTTCCTAAAGCCTGAGTATAGTTTATAGAGAGATTCACTTTGTTTCACTTTAATTCCTCTGGGAGCTTTTCAGACCTTTCACTCACTTGTATTCTGCTTTCCATCAATCTGTAGTTTATTATGTCATTGAAATTGCTGACTAACTACTTCCTCTTTTTTTGACAGATTTTTTTTAATAATTATGACTGTTTCACATTCAAAACCAGCACCTGACAGCTGCAGTAGATTCATCTAATACCATCCATGTAGTGTTTAAGTTTATCTGAGAGCGTCTGTCTCTGGATGCACTCTGCAGATCCTGCCATATGACAAACACCTGTGTAAACTTCATCAGAATCCTGCAAACTCCGACAATTTCAAACCCCATCACTTTCAACAGACCGTTTGTTCCTCTTCCCAAACTGTGGGCATTGCAGGCTAACCTTTGGCTTGACAAGGTGGCCCAGCGTTCCCCGAAAACGCCACATGGGTCTTTATCAAGCAGCTCGCAGTCTGGCTGCTCTGTGGCCAAAGTGCTCATGGGTAGAGCTGTTTTCTTTGCATTAACATACAGGAAAAGCGTTATAAAAGCAAACCGCGCAGCCGTCAGGAGGAGCGGAATTAAAACAAAATGTGATATATCACCAAACGGCGTTATCATCATCCGCTTAGGACATATTAATGTTCAACATTGCTTACATTTTTCCATATAATGTGGGCTTTGCAGCTGGATGCACATCTGCGTATTAGCTGCGGCTCAGATGGAGAGAGTTGCAAAAGACTGCGATGGCGAGGGTTTGGTCAGGTGATCATATGCTTATAGGGGCCATTCCCGACCACACCACTGCACCTCCCTGAGGTGAAGGGGCTTTGCACTCCCCTGCATTTTAAGCTGCTTATCATTTTTAGGAACATCTTGTCTCAGAACATGGGGTTGGGTAGTGAGCAGGCCTATAGTGTGTGTACAGGGCTGGGCTGGGCTGGGCTGAGCTGGAGCAGCTGAAGGTCTGTTTGTGTTCGGTGCCCTCCTGTGCTTTAGAGCCTCTCTCATACAGAAGCTCTTTCACATTTACTCATTAAATATAAAAAGTGCTCATGATGCCGTAGCAGATCTCTTAACATCATGACACTAGGATGATCATTTTTGGTGATTCAATAAGTGTAAAAAAATGCTTAAATGTATTTAAAATTGTATTCATGCCCTTATGGATATACATCTGAAAACATTAGGCTGAATCAAATGGGTTTTCATGTCACTTCACTCTGCTCTCTGATGCTAATTTTGTGGTGATTCAATGGATAAAATGTTAATTAAAAATGGATTTTAATGGAAAATAATTACGTATGTAAAAATGTATACATAGCCACATGGTATGAGTAGATATATGGATGCTAACATGCATTTTCCCATGAACACATGGGAGTTTTTTTCTGTATAAATTTGAAGGGTATGAAAGATTATATTGCTTTTTCTCACAAATCCTTCTCCTCCTTTCAGTTTTGGGGGAAGTAAGGCAGATTTATGTCTGAATTACCAGGACTTCTACTGTGCCATGCAGTTCAGTCAGCAGTGTGCTTGGAGCAGCTTTGGGGAAGTTCTTTCAGAGGAGGATAAACATGTGTAACTAAAGGAAGATTTGTATGCTTTCCCTGGGAGAGACTGCAACTCTCTGCAGCTGCAGGGAGCATGGCAGAGAGATTTTGAGAGGTGTGTGTGTGTGTGAGAGGGGAACAGACTGAGAGAAGGCCATCCGCACATCACAGTGTCAGGGGCAGATTATAGCAGCAGTAGTCCTTCCGTACCAGGACTAAATTTCCACACAGTCACTGTTATTACCACACCACCCAGCAGAATCAGTACCACACGCACTGAGCATGCTCAGAACCACCCTGCAGAATCAGTACCACATGCACTGAGCATGCTCAGAACCACCCTTCCCTATTTATGATTTTAAAAGGTTGAGATATCTTCATTCTTGATCATAATGACGCATATTTAAAAATGCAATGGAATAAGCACACATGATTTTGCAATGGCACAAAAAGCACATTTTAGGGACATGCATGGATTGTGTGGCAGTTGGTACTCATATGTCTATGTACAGATCCTCTACATGCATGGTATTATGATACCACTTATGACTTCCAATTTGCCCAGAAGGAAATGGTACAAAACACTACCATCAGTTCATTTCAACCACAACGACATTCTCCATCAGCAAAAATGTAGAGAAATTACTGTGATTGCTTCTGTGTGCTCAGCGTGCAGTTTTTGATTAACCTTGAGAAACAGTACGATATATCATATGCCATAAACATGTGTATGGCGTCTGTGTGTCGCTGTGGACACGCATGGATTTATTGATTACCATTAGAGAAAACATAATACATCATATCATGTGTTATACATGGAGTCAGAGTCTTTGCCACAAACCACTGTGTAAAATAATGATAATAATAATAAATCGATATCTGTACAGGATTTAATTTCCATTTCTGCTTCCTTGTTCTGCTGACATAATTCCTCCAGATAAATCATTCATAGCTCAGCTTGTTAAACCCTATTTTATTTGAAAACCTCAAATAAATCGATCCACTACCCTTGTCTTCTTTTGCAAAGCCTGAAAAGATATCATATGGTGTATGCATCAATCAAATCTCGGCGTTAGCAATGCTTTCTGTATCAGAATAGAATTTACTATGAACTCATTTTGATCTATACCCTCTTGTTCTGTTGACAGAATTCCCTTTTTTCAACCCTTTAATGATTGTAAAACCCCAGTCTCCTGTTGCTGAGCCTGAATAGATGTGTTATGCAGGTGTTAATCGGTATTTCCTGCGAGCCCCTCCTGGCTATGTCTCTGTGGTAGA
This sequence comes from Albula glossodonta, assembly GCA_019788955.1. NCBI lineage: Eukaryota > Metazoa > Chordata > Actinopteri > Albuliformes > Albulidae > Albula > Albula glossodonta. Next base: position 18,695 of record JAFBMS010002553.1, read on the forward strand.
GGTCTGGGCTCAGGGACGAGCCTATAGAAGGCAGCTGGGAGCCGGTTAGCGGCCTGTCACAGCCTGTAGTCTCCTCTGCGCTAAGGGGAAGCATCGCAGGAGCTCTCCCTGCCAACACGAGGAAAAACCCAAACCTCTGCGCCTGGCAGCGGAGGACTGCTTCCCCTTGAGTAATATCTTACTCTGCAATTCTGCTCTTAGCCCACTGGGAACACAAGCTTTAGCTAAAGCCTGGGGGACAAGCAGCCTTCTGGAGGGGTATGAAACACATATTAACCCGTTCCTCTCCAGGGCTGGGAGGGGGGTACAGGGTACGGGGGAAGGACAGGGTTTAAGACAGTTACATTTGTTCGTCTCATTACTCTCTAGCAGCCACTCCTGGCCAACCAGGTGCCTGTGGAGGTGCAAATTTTTCCTTTGTCATTCTCTAACAATTTTGGGAGCGAGTAATTGTTTTTATGTATTCCATACATGTACAGTATGGAAAGAAGAGAGGGGTTTTTCATCATGCGAGTTTGAGGAGTTGGGGCAGCCTTCCTTTGAAGTCGTTAGGAAAGATTGCTCTTTGAGACTGAAGTGTTCAGCCGAGCCAGTCAGTCAGTACCTGCTGTTCTGCCACCACCACAGGTACTAAACAACACTTAGACTGATGACATCATGCAGACAGATAAATATATAATAGAATGACATCTGTCTCTGTCAGATGGCGGCAGGATATGGCAGAAGAAATTACAGTGAGTTCTGGGAAACATGAGCAGTTATGCTGTTAGCGCTGTTAGCATGTTGCTGATGTTAATGAGCGGCGTTAGGGTTAGCGCTGTTAGCATGTCGCTGATGTTAATGGGCAGATTTAGGGTTAGCGCTGTTAGCATGTCGCTGCTGTTAATGAGCAGAGTTAGGGTTAGCGCGGTTAGCATGTCGCTGCTGTTAATAAGCAGAGTTAGGGTTAGCGCTGTTAGCATATCGCTGCTGTTAATGAGCAGAGTGAGGGTTAGCGCGGTTAGCATGTCGCTGCTGTTAATGAACAGAGGTAGGGTTAGCGCGGTTAGCATGTCGCTGCTGTTAATGAACAGAGGTAGGGTTAGCGCCCGTTAGCATGTCACCGCTGTTAATGAGGAGGATGGCCTTCTCCCCAGCTGGGGCTGCTGGGCACGGCTCCAAACAGCTGGGCCTGGCGGTAAGTGTCCCAGCGCCAAGGTTAGGGGAGGTCACCCAGGGGAGGCCGACCTGGCAGGGTTTCCGAGAGCAATGGGAGAATGAGGTGCCATGGCAACAAAAATGGGAGGAGTCACTGCACGCTATCGGT
>JAFBMS010002553.1:25000-27390 GCA_019788955.1 Albula glossodonta
AAAGGGCATTAGGAAATGGCAGGAAATGGTAAATGCTGGATTCTGATTCGCTGAAAGCAGTGAGGGAAAGTTTCTAATTGGTCACATTTCAGGACAGGGCTCCTCAACCAGTGAATGATTTGGGAATGTGAGATATGACATTTGCCATATCTTAATGGACAATTATGCTCATAAAATTACTGCAATAACACTGCAGAAGATACATCTCCTGTTTTCCCAATATTTCATGGTTTTTACTCCCCTCATGTCATCCATCTAGTGTATCTTCCAAACCGTGACACCCAGTTTTACACATATTTATTGGCTATTGATTTTCTGTGATGTCACTAGGCCAGACCTCAGGTTTTGCTGAAATGACAGCACTGTTTATTGATATCACTAGTGAGCTCCACCCCCTGGACCATGAATATAAATTACGTAGTGAAATCAGGTGATAGAGGGCAGAAACAGGTACCCACCGACACCCTCAGGGCCTGGAGGTAATTCCAGTCCCTGCTTTGGACTGCAGAACCCAGCCTCCTACATAGCACCTCAGTTGCTTAATGTGATATGATATTGTTTTTTCTTTTCCCCCCCCCCAAAAAAGAAAATTGGAGATATTTTTCTCAGTGATGTCACTCACTGAGGTTTGTGGAGGGGAAAATAAAACCCTGTCATCAATCAGTGGAGATTTGTAGATTCAGCTCGGCTCATGGCTGCAAATGTCTTAGTCATACACATGACAGTGGTCTGAGAACACTTAGCATCGCTCACGCAGGGCCATAACTCATGCGCCGTGTTTACTCTGTGTTTCACAAATATTTCAGTGTAACACTGCCACTAGGCCGAGACATCTTCATCAGAACCAGAACTGACGTTGACATTTCACATGTGGTGTCTCTTCAGAGAAAGACCAAAAGTAACAAATGAGTCAGTGCTGGAGTTCAGAGGAAGCGAGCGAACAAACGCTGCTGCCGCAGAGCCATCTGTGTCCGCCCTGGGAAGCCCACATGGCTAATGCTAATGACTCCGCCCTTATTCTCCTCCACTGGGGCTATCCGCACCCCGCTGTAGGTCACATGCTCACATCAGCAGTGTCTACTGTTGTATGGGGATGAATGGAAATGTATGTGTGAGTGTGTGCGTGCACGCGGATACATGTAAGAGAGTGTGTGTGTGCACGCGGATACATGTAAGAGAGTGTGTGTGTGCACGCGGATACATGTAAGAGAGTGTGTGTGTGCACACGGATACATGTAAGAGAGTGTGTGTGTGCACGCGGATACATGTAAGAGAGTGTGTGTGTATGTGTGTCAGTGTGTTTTTGTAAATACAGCATATCTCTTCTGCACTTTAATGTTGCTTTATCATATATTAGTAAACCATCAATATGTGGGGCCAGTCTACTCATTTCATTCATATTGACTGCTTTCTGAGGTTCTTGCTGAACTAGTTTAGACAATGATAGTTATTGAATAGACACAGTGTGATGCTAAACTCCTCCAAATACACTTACATTTACTACTGCCGTGTCACGTTGTCTCATAGCTCAGGGGAATAAAAGCATTGCGTCACTGCTGTATGGACCTCCTGAGCAGGGTCAACATGACCCGTCACCGCAACCCAGCCCCCCAGCACCATCAGAGCAGCCTGTAATAAAGCACTGCTTTTATTACTGTAATATACTGAGGGGGGGGCAGGGAAGAAAGAGAGGGCTTTTCATTTGAGAGAAAGAGGGGGAGTGAGATAGAAAGAAGGAGAAGGACAAAAGGAGAGGTACTGTATGTGGAGTGAGAGAGAGAGGGGAGGAGAGAGTTGAGGAAAGACAGAGAAAGGGATTTTTTATGACAGAAAGAAGGGAGAGAGATGGAAAGAAAACGAGAGAGAGGGGAGGCTGAGGTGAGGGGGTACAGAGGTGACCGCTGGCTGAGGTCCAAGCTGGCAGCAGGGAGGGGTGCGGTCAATGGGGGAGTGGCCCTGTCCCTGTCAGTCAGGGGAAGGGGGCGGGGCCAGGGCTCCCACTGAACCAGAGCGCAGTGTGGCCACCAGAGCAAAGCCGCCAGCAGGGACTCTCACTGTTGCCAGGGGTTAAAGGTCAACCGCCAACAGCGACCCCCATGCCTAGCCTGGAGCAGGAGGGCGTCTGCTGAGCAGAGAGCAGAGAGGGAGGGAGAGAGGGAGGGGGGAGAGAGAGAGGGAGAGAGACTGGATAAGAGAGAGCAAGAGAGAGGGTTTTTAGAAATTTCAAAGAAAGAGGGGAGAAGTTGAAGAAAGAAAGAGAAGAATACTAGGGAAAAGAAGAGAAGGAAAGGGGCATCGATATCAAAGAAACGGGGAAGTGAAAGTGAAGAAGAGAGAAAGAGGAGGAGAGTAGACAGCTTTTTTAATTTCATTGAAAGAGGAGGAGAGAG
>JAFBMS010002554.1:0-27385 GCA_019788955.1 Albula glossodonta
AATGCTCACACACCTAATCCACACACCTCCTCTAATGCTCACACACCTAATCCACACACCTCCTCTAAAGTACTCACCCCCTCTGAGGTACTCACCCTCTCCCCTGCTGTAAATAAGCCCACTCTCCAGGCCCCATTCTTAATGTAGTCAGCTGTACTCAGTCCCCTGTCATCCCCCTGCTGTTAAGGATGTATTGCTGCAAATGTTCCTTTTCTGTTTTAACTGTGTTGTATTCTTGCTTTTAATACATGTCTGGTGAATGTTTTCAGTATTATCTGTCTGATATTCCTAATTTGGGTTTCTTATGGAGTATTAACTGTAAAAATTCTGCCATTTGATATGTAATAAATAAAGGAGCCACAAATCTTTATACAAAGTAACAACAGAAATCCTGGAGTTCTGCTACATACTGCCAGGATGGAATGTGTTAAAGAGAACAATGGACACAGCCTGTAAAACTGCACTCAGTTGTGCTACATGATAATCTAATTATAAAAATGATTACAAAATAACCTCATGTGTGCTACATGCTAACTCACACAAAGCTGCAATAAAACTGGCACAAGAACACAGAAACATATAAAACACAGAAACATTGGGAGGCTGCTCTGTGACTGACATATCATGATGTCATATCACTCTTTCAGTCTGATTGGTGGGTGTGGGTGTGGGTGTGGGTGTGGAGAGCGCTCGGAGAAGGACTCCTCCCAGAGTGTGCAGCTGCAGCAGTGCAGAGTGGGGGTGGAGTGTGACAGTATGAGGGTGTTTCAGATGGTGTGGAAGGCCTGCTCTTATCTCACCGCTCTGCTCAGCTCAGTGCATCCACAGGGTGGCAGCTCAGCTCAGTGTATCTACAGGGTGGCAGCTCAGCTCAGTGCATCTACAGGGTGGCAGCTCAGCTCAGTGCATCTACAGGGTGGCAGCTCAGCTCAGTGCATCTAAAGGGTGGCAGCTCAGCTCAGTGTATCTACAGGGTGGCAGCTCAGCTCAGTGTATCTACAGGGTGGCAGCTCAGCTCAGTGCATCTACAGGGTGGCAGCTCAGCTCAGTGCATCCACAGGGTGGCAGCTCAGGTCAGTGCATCCACAGGGTGGCAGCTCAGCTCAGTGCATCTACAGGGTGGCAGCTCAGCTCAGTGTATCTACAGGGTGGCAGCTCAGCTCAGTGCATCTACAGGGTGGCAGCTCAGCTCAGTGCATCCACAGGGTGGCAGCTCAGCTCAGTGCATCTAAAGGGTGGCAGCTCAGCTCAGTGTATCTACAGGGTGGCAGCTCAGCTCAGTGTATCTACAGGGTGGCAGCTCAGCTCAGTGCATCTACAGGGTTGTAGCTCAGCTCAGTGCATCTACAGGGTGGCAGCTCAGCTCAGTGCATCTACAGGGTTGTAGGTCAGGTCAGTGCATCCACAGGGTGGCAGCTCAGGTCAGTGCATCTACAGGGTGGCAGCTCAGCTCAGTGCATCTAAAGGGTTGTAGCTCAGTTCAGTGTATCCACAGGGTGGCAGCTCAGCTCAGTGTATCTACAGGGTGGCAGCTCAGCTCAGTGTATCTACAGGGTGGCAGCTCAGTTCGGTGTATCTACAGGGTTGTAGCTCAGTTCAGTGCATCTACAGGGTGGCAGCTCTGTAGAGCCCCTACAGGTTCCAACAGGATTATGCCCCCAGTCACAGAGTACACTCTATGCATGTACAGTCTGAGGGTGGTAGCATTGGAACATTACATTACATTAAGGGCATTTGTTAGACGCTCTTATCCAGAGGGACTTACAAGGCAAAGTGCATAAGAATAGAACACTATATTAGCCAGCACAAAGCTCAGATCACATCTATGCTATGAAGTCATAGCTGCATTAAAGGATGTGGATGGATTCTATTTTCTCTCAGAAACTGGTGGAGAGTCTTACACAACGCATTACCAGTTATTTAAGTCAGGGGAGGACTTCCAAGGCATTTTGCAACAGAAGCATGTTTTTCTCTAAACTGCATGAGCTCTTTAGTCCCAAGTGCCAAAGATGACCGAATAGATCAGGACTCCCCCTACAGACTATCCAGGGAGAAATTTAACAACAGCAGCCCAGGTTAAAAATCACAGTTAAAACAAGTGCAGTCATTGAAATAACGAAATGTTTAAATCAAGTTTTCTTGCATGCTGTTGGCCAAGGTATAAACATGCCTCAAAGGGAGGGCATGTCTGAGGAAAAATGAGCACGTTACCAACCTAATTTGTGTCATATTTACAGTAAAATGTGCGCTCTGTTAGCGTGGTAATCTCCCGTAAGTGACATAGCGGCCACGCAGTCAATTTGGCGTGTGCTCGGCTCACCAGACACTGTCCCAGCCAACCTCCCTGAGTGACTTACATATAAGAGTTTGCTCATGTGCATTCTCTCAGTGTGGACTGCTACCGCCACCGTCTGGCTCCCGTTGGAACCATGATTTCAAAATTTTGTGCTGCCTCTTATTTGTGCAGATTTTATGGACGGTGCAGTAATTGTGTCCTGCCGTATTCTGAATATAAACTGGACAAATGTTGTATGTGTTGTAGTCTCACTGACACTGAGGCACAGAGAGCAAAGCATTACCCTGGCCATATCCCTGTTTTTACTCTGTTAAAACAAAAAATGCCATGACAGTATACCAGTAAACCTCAAAGTGGGTCCACCAGTTTTCCGGCTAGCTTTGGTAAGTATTATGAAGACAATGTAGCATGTTTTGGGTATAAAACTATCTCTAAATCAATTCAGCATGTTCCAAACACACAATAACAGTTAATTACAGTCTACATGTACCCTGAAACAGCCTCTTAATAATTTGACTTCAAGGGACGATGTGTACAGCTTGGTAAGCCAGCGTGGTTGTGTACTCCGCTGGTGCCAGCATCGCTTCCGTGCCGCAGAGCAGTGTTTTGAATCGGGACTCAGGCGTTTTGGGAAGGAGGGGTTGCATCAAATGGGAAGGCCAGCTATGGCTTCCCAGCTCATACAAAACGTTGCCAGAACATTGGGAAAAAATTTGAACACATTTTCACTGAGATTTTACCTAATGATATGATGTAAACTTTCCTCAAAACTTGTAAGAATGTTAACTTACATCGTTCCAAACAAGTTCAGTCAAGGTCAGAAGAAAACCCTCCAGATAAATAACGTTCAAGGAACATGAAGAAATCTTTCCTGGGAATGGTCTGGCAACCAAACATTGTCAGCTGGGTTTATACCTTCAATCTGCAAAAAGTTGAAACTGCTAAGAACATAACAAAGCACAACTTAACGTATATTTAAGTACAGCATTCTGTACTTTTATTGTCTCTATATGCTGAGTTGGAAGGGTAGTAAAATGAACACTTATGTTGCATGAATCAGGACATAAAGCAATCACTCTGTGTGAGGGAGATAAGCAGCACAGATGGGAAAGGGAAACGCCTGAAACAGTGGCCGATGTACATAAAAGCGCCTTTTTCACATAAATGAGTATTAACTGCCGTTTAGTTGTGATACAAAGCACAGATGTAATAGTGTTATATTTTCCTGTGAGCAGCTGGCCAAAAACGGCCTCTTCTAAGCAGAGCAGGCATTCACATGAGCGGTGCATTGCGAACCAGAACTTGTTCAGAACAACATAACATTCTTAGAATGTTTGAAGAACGTTCGCATTATAACATTATGTCAAACCCCAGTGAAAATATGACCTCAAATTTTACCAGTGTTAAGGGAACGTTTTTTGTTCTTCTAGGAACGTGGCAAAACGGAGACGTCTCAACCCTTTCATCCTCCAGAAGAGCATTGTGCATTACCAGATCTTACCAACAGGGGGAGACCATTGCCTAGAGTATATGTTTCAAGGTTCATATTTAGGAAGAAGTGCACGCGAGGAGAGGGCTGAAGATACAGTGGTATTTCTTTCAAGTACAGCAGATATTCATTTGTATCATTCGAAAGCTTACTTATGAATTGCAACTGCATGAAATACATGTTTCAATAGGCCAGACTTTCATGCAAAGTTCGTGCAAAGCTATTGTGCTTCAGATGTGTATATTGGCTTTAGTTTTTCATGTATTGTGTGTTGTGAGCTGGCTATCCACTTATTATCGGAGTAAGAATGACACGTGGCTCTGAAACTGTTAAGTGTGGTCAGAAAGAGTTGTGTGTGAAGCAGAGAACAGATTCAGTACAGGCTGTTCTCTCATGAGCAGAGCTGCGTTAGGGCTGTTCAGTCATGAGCAGAGCTGCGTTAGGGCTGTTCTGTCATGAGCAGAGCTGCATGGGGCTGTTCTCTCATGAGCAGAGCTGCATTGGGGCTGTTCTGTCATGAGCAGAGCTGCGTTAGGGCTGTTCACTCATGAGCAGAGCTGCGTTAGGGCTGTTCTCTCATGAGCAGAGCTGCATTAGGGCTGTTCTCTCATGAGCAGAGCTGCATTGGGGCTGTTCTCTCATGAGCAGAGCTGCATGGGGCTGTTCTCTCATGAGCAGAGCTGCATTGGGGCTGTTCTCTCATGAGCAGAGCTGCATGGGGCTGTTCTCTCATGAGCAGAGCTGCGTTGGGGCTGTTCTCTAATGAGTAGAGCTACATTGGGGCTATTCTCTCATGAGCAGAGCTGCATTGGGGCTGTTCTCTCATGAGCAGAGCTACATTGGGGCTGTCCTTTCATGAGTAGAGCTGCATGGGGCTGTTCTCTCATGAGCAGAGCTGCGTTGGGGCTGTTCTCTCATGAGCAGAGCTGCATGGGAGATGGATGTGGAGATTGAGCAGTCATTGCCGCAGTTTTCCATTTTGTAAGTGGAACAGAGGGCAGGTGGGGCAGGATGGCTTTAATGTGTTCTCTCATGAGCAGAGCTGCGTTGGGGCTGTTCTCTCATGAGCAGAGCTGCGTTGGGGCTGTTCTCTCATGAGTAGAGCTGCATTGGGGCTGTTCTCTTATGAACAGAGCTGCATGGGGCTGTTCTCTCATGAGCAGAGCTGCGTTGGGGCTGTTCTCTTATGAGCAGAGCTGCATGGGGCTGTTCTCTCATGAGCAAAGCTGCGTTGGGGCTGTTCTCTCATGAGCAGAGCTGCATGGGAGATGGATGTGGAGATTGAGCAGTCATTGCCGCAGTTTTCCATTTTGTAAGTGGAACAGAGGGCAGGTGGGGCAGGATGGCTTTAATGTGTTATTGATGAGTTTGCTAATATGCAGCCTCTTAGCTTTCTATCCCAGATCAACAGAGACAAACTGGTTCCTCACGCTCTGTGAACATGTCAGCTCTCACAGCAGCTTGGCTAGCATAAACCACAGAGAACTGGCTGGAGTGGACATGTCTTCACCTGAAACTATAACACCCTGGGGCACCTATATCCTTAACTAGCTTTACACTGGCAGTCTGGCCCCTCTACCCCTCCCTTTAGCATAGTAAAACACAAATAAAATTGAATGCAATTGAATTAATTGTTTGAGTTATGAGGGATATTTGCGGTGCATTTATCTGTAAGGTTCTGTCTCCCACACATTCATTGTTCTGTATAAATTCCCCTTTCATCAAAGCGTGACTGGAAGCCAAAGTCTGTCTTCAGGAGCACAATAGGGCAGGAGTAAAAGGTCATGCGTGACCTGCTGAACCCTACTACTGACAACACTTCCTTATTATGAAGGAAGATGAGGAAAAGAGCGAGAGAGAGAGAAAGGGGAGGAGAAGGAGAGGAAAAGATGGAGAGAGAGAGGAGGAGAAGGTGAGGAAGAGTGGGGCAGAGAGACATGCTGTACAGGTGTGTGTGTTTGTGTGTGTCAGAAGCTTATCAGACTGGTCTGCGTCTTCAGCGTGCTTGGTGCCCCCTCTTCTCCATGCCTGCACCTCCTGGTCATGTCTGCTGTCTGTTCTGGCTCCTTCTCTCCCTAGCTCTCCTACTTTGCCATAGTTTTTTGCTGTAGCTACCTTAGGGTTATTGCTTATTACTAATTGTTGTACCAGAGTTATTGTTTACGAATTGTGTCTTATTTCTTTTTTCCCTCAACAGGTCATCCATAGGGTCCAGTCCTTTCTAACCCTACTGGCACTTGAGACTTGTACCCTTCCCTAGCACTTTGATAATCTTGTTCCCAAAGAAATGCACTTTGTGTTGTAAGTCGCTCTGGATAAGAGCGTCTGCCAAATGCCTGTAATGTAATGTAATGTAAGTGTGTGTGTGTGTGTGTGTGTGCGTGTGTGTGCAAGAGATGTGCTGGTACAGGTGTGTGTGTCTGTTTGTATGTGTGAGAGATGTGCTGGCACAGATGGTGTGCGTGTGTGTGTGTGTGTGTGAGAGAGACGTGCTGGCACAGGTGTGTGTGTGTATGTGTGGAATTGCTTGTACAGGTGTGTGTGTGTGTGTGTGTGTGTGTCTGATACATGCTGGCACATGTGTGTGTGTGCGAGACGTGCTGGCTCAGGTGTGTGTGTGTGTGTGTGTGTTGTGGTGTGTGTGTGTGTGTGGGTGTGGTGGTGTGTGGTGTGTGGTGTGTGTGTGTGTGGTGTGTGTGTGTGTGTGTGAGTGTCAGTGTGTGTGTGTGGTGTGTGGTGTGTGTGTGCATGTGTGTGTGTGTGTGTGTGCGTGTGTGTGGTGTGTGTGCGTGTGTGTGGTGGGGGTGTGTGTGTGTGTGTGGTGGGTGTGTGTGTGTGTGTGTGTGGTGTTTGTGTGGTGGTGTGTGTGGTGTGTGGTGTGGTGTGTGTGTGTGTGGTGTGTGTGTGTGTGGTGTGTTGGTGTGGTGTGTGTTGTGTGTGTGTGTGTGTGTGTGTGTGGTGGTGTGTGTGTTGTGTGTGTGGGTGTGTGGTGTGTGTGTGTGTGTGGTGGGTGTGTGTGTGTGTGTGTGGTTTGTGTGGGTTGTGTGTGTGGTGTGTGGTGGTGTGTGTGTGTGTGTGTGGTGTGGTGTCGTGTGTGTGTGTGTGTGTGTGTGTGTGGGTGTGTGTGTGGGTGTGTGTGTGTGTGTGTGAGTGTGTGTGTGTGTGTGTGTGTGTGTGTGTGTGTGTGTGTGTGATGCTTCCTTTGGTAGTTGTGTGGCTCCAGTTGAACTACCTTTATTATTGCCTTTATTAAACTGCGCTGAGTGTGGATGGACGTTTGGCCAGGTTCCATCTCTGCACTGAGGCCCTAATGGAGAATCTCAGCCAGGCCCTGAGTCTCTGCCTCTTACTGACAATCACACTCATAGTCGTGACAGCCCTCAGCACTAAGAACTCTTCCTCATGTTGTAAATATTACTGAATATATTCAACATTAATATTTATTTACCTTGGGCTTGGCAGCAGTGGGTAACGTAATGGTATTTAAGGTGAAATTGCCGAACATCTTTGAACACTGGTACATCTGCCAGTCACCGAGAACAAGCGAAGCTGCAGATGGTTTCTCTATGAAATTGTCACCCTAGAACTGAATCAGATTACATTTTACAGAGAAAAGCTACTCATTTGACTACTGATTCCTGAAGAACAGCCAAGAGAAAAATGTTGGTAAAAATTTTGTATGAAATGGCAGTACTGGGAACAAACATACAAGGAGCTAATCCAAGGTATGCAATCAGGATTGAATGAACTGGACTTATAACATGTTTAAATACTGCTGTCATTATGAGAGGCAAACATGGTTACAACTAAGTGAACATGGAAATGTAGCAAAGTACATGACAAACTGTCAAAGCTGTAATTCTTTAAATCCTTTAATGAAGCTGAACAAACATAGAAAATATAAGTTTATATATTGGTATAGTAGAGTACCCCAGTGTGTAAGCCACTATAGTAGAGTACCCCAGTGTGTAAGACACTATAGTAGAGTACCCCAGTGTGTAAGCCACTATAATAGGGTACCCCAGTGTGTAAGCCACTATAGTAGAGTACCCCAGTGTGTAAGCCACTATAGTAGGGTACCCCAGTGTGTAAGCCACTATAGTAGAGTACCCCAGTGTGTAAGCCATTATAGTAGGGTACCCCAGTGTGTAAGCCATTATAGTAGAGTACCCCAGTGTGTAAGCCACTATAGTAGAGTACCCCAGTGTGTAAGCCATTATAGTAGGGTACCCCAGTGTGTAAGCCACTATAGTAGAGTACCCCAGTGTGTAAGCCATTATAGTAGAGTACCCCAGTGTGTAAGCCACTATAGTAGAGTACCCCAGTGTGTAAGCCAATATAGTAGGGAACCCCAGTGTGTAAGCCATTAGAGTAGGGTACCCCAGAGTGTAAGCCACTATAGTAGAGTACCCCAGTGTGTAAGCCATTATAGTAGGGTACCCCAGTGTGTAAGCCACTATAGTAGAGTACCCCAGTGTGTAAGCCATTATAGTTGGGTACCCCAGAGTGTAAGCTGGTAGAGTACCCCAGTGTGTAAGCCATTATAGTAGGGTACCCCAGTGTGTAAGCCACTATAGTAGAGTACCCCAGTGTGTAAGCCATTATAGTAGAGTAACCCAGTGTGTAAGCCATTATAGTAGAGTACCCCAGTGTGTAAGCTATTATAGTAGGGTACACCAGTGTGTAAGCCACTGTAGTAGTGTACCCCAGTGTGTAAGATGGTACAGTAGAGTACCCCAGAGTGTAAGCTGGTACAGCAGGGTACACCAGTGTGTAAGCCACTATAGCAGTGTACCCCAGTGTGTAAGATGGTACAGTAGAGTACCCCAGAGTGTAAGCTGGTACAGCAGGGTACACCAGTGTGTAAGCTGGTACAGTAGTCAGGTGCAGCATGATGTGATCAAAGATACAGAAGAAGTGAGCTGTGCAAGAAGTCCTTTGTCAGTATTCCAGCCTGCATGTGTCAGTATTCCAGCCTGCATGTGTCAGTATTCCAGCCTGCATTTGTCAGTATTCCAGCCTGCATGTGTCAGTATTCCAGCCTGCATGTGTCAGTATTCCAGCCTGCATGTGTTAGTATTCCAGCCTGCATTTGTCAGTATTCCAGCCTGCATTTGTCAGTATTCCAGCCTGCATGTGTCAGTATTCCAGCCTGCATGTGTCAGTATTTCAGCCTTATTTTCTCAGACATTTACTGTTTGCTATTGGGTTCACGTTCTTTTTTCCGGTAAAGGCTCAAAGATGAACGTTAATTTCTTTCAGGCAAAATCTGTGTAATGTATTCGGCACCGTCTACAAATGAGTAAGTTTGGGCATGGCATTTGCCCTGATAAAACCTTTTAATCTGGTCTTAGAATCTTTTCTGATAAACCCTTTTTATGATGATCGATGTCTGCTGTGAAGCTCGCTGCTATCACCCCAATCTAATGGATCTGAATCTTTAATGGAACACACCGCAAATCAATACTTTGCCAAGCATTTGGTGATTATAATGGAACCTAATTGGTGCCTCAATGATGTGTGTTTAGGGAGAATGCTGTAGGATCGCTGTGGCCCATGGAGGTGAGGAGCACTGAGGCACTCTGCTGTCTCGCACACTGACAGCCCAGCCGCTGCTCTGTGAGGGGACTCCAGCCGCTGCTCTGTGAGGGGACTCCAGCCGCTGCTCTGTGAGGGGACTCCAGCCGCTGCTCTGTGAGGGGACTCCAGCTGCTGCTCTGTGAGGGGACTCCAGCCGCTGCTCTGTGAGGGGACTCCAGCCGCTGCTCTGTGAGGGGACTCCAGCCGCTGCTCTGTGAGGGGACTCCAGCCGCTGCTCTGTGAGGGGACTCCAGCCGCTGCTCTGTGAAGGGGCTCCAGCCGCTGCTCTGTGAGGGGACTCCACTCTCGCACCCCTGGCCAGCCAAAGCACACATGTAAATGGACTGCACCTCTGCGCACTCCTCCGCCGCCAGGCTCTCACTGCAAGAATGTCCTCCCTACTGAAGGAAGAACTGCAGAGGCTCATATTCACTCCAGAGGGGCAGCAGCTCAAGGAATTCATAGAAATCATTGAAACTGCAAAAGCGAGACACTTCCTTTGTGTATCAGGTAAACCTATTATTATTATTATTATTGTTGCTGTTATCATAAAAATTATGTATTTCATGCATTATTTCTAAGTCCTGCATAATACACATGAACATTGAATTTATCGAGGGTAATCTTTTAAAGGCAAATTACTCCCCAGCATGAATTTATTCAAGTCAAGCTGATTTCATGTCTTTAGTCAGTGTGCATGTTGTCAGAGGCAGCAGTAAAATATAATAGCCATTTTTATTAACTGGTTTCTGACTGGATTTAAGATTTTAAATGCACTATATCCAGACCAGAAGGCATTTTGCTGTTTTGTAGTTAATAAGGTCAAAGCAGTCCAGATTTCTGTGGTGAAAAACCTGAGAGCCAATCGGCTGGATACCTTTGAGAGGACTGAGGAATGGTTCCTAAAAGACATGGTTTTACTCGATGGGAAAGACTCTGATGCTGTAAGTATTTGGTTTGAGTTTTCTATAATTACAATTAATGAAACTGAGTAAATAATAAGTAAATAGTGCGTCATGAATACTGTATGAATCTTTCATACCAGTTCTGAACTATGGGACATAGGACTGTTTTTCAGGAGGAAAGCCTTAACCCTAACTCTAACCTAACCCTAACCTAACCTAACCGCACCCTTAACCCAATCCTAACCCAACCCTAACCCAACCCTAACCCTAACCCTCCAGAGGAGGCGGAATTTTCCATGAGGGTTGAGTGACGTTTAGGGCTGCGTTCCAATCCAAAATAAAATTATCCCTTCACTCCTTCCCTCTAATCAAATGAGCCCTCCAGTGACGTAGCAGGCAATGGAACAATGGAGGGGAGGGGTTGTGGCTGTTCGAATTGGAACGAACTAGCGGTTCTTCTTCACTTTGCGTTCCTTCATAAGGACTGGATTGCAGCGAAACGGAAGTTTCAGTGACCATGGAGACAGCTTGATTCTTGAGGGCTGCAGTACCTGTTACAGCTTAACTCTCCACCGCATAACCAATGTAAACACGGAGGGAGTTCTCTCTAGACTGCGTTATGTAACTTATAGCAATATAGTTAGACAGTGAAGAGGCATGCCAGCTAGATACATGTTAATTATCTAGTGCCAAAATCATTATTTTCCAATGACCACAAAATAATTTTAAATCAATGTTTTTATCTACTATTAATTGAAGTGATGTTGTTTTCCACAATGTTGCCAAGATATTCCGACGTGAAGCCACTTATTTGTATGCAAATTTTAATAGCCTAAAATAAAAATCTTAATCATAAAAATAGTTACTACGATTATTTGTGTAGCACCTTTTGAGCAGAATGTGTCACAGAGTCCTTTGCATACACAAGTAAAGGTAGTTAATACAATCTGTAACAATAAAATGCAGTCAAGCAGAATAATAAACCAACTAATGATAAGTAAATGTGAAGTGTAACAGGGTGTAAAAGTGCATAAGTATAGAGATAGGTAAAAAGATGAAGCAAAAAATTAAAATCAATATCACTATCTGAAGGATTAACCTGAAATTCTGCTGCAATTCCTATTGGCAATTATACCGGTATGTTTAAATGGTGATTTAAAAAAACACATGCTCAACTGAAAATTCCATTTCATGCTGTGTGGATGATTGAAGCGGATAAGGGTGGCATAATTGTTACATTTCAAAATTCAGGAAATGTAGGTTATTCTTAACAAAATGCATGGATGTGGTTACTCTGCCACCACAAGCTTATGAGAGCAGAAACATGCTTAAAATGTCTGCTGATTAATTCATTTTTAACTTGGTAAGCAGCTATTGAGCGCGTGCTGGGCATTTCCTTAAATTCTGGAAGCCTTAAATAACGATCACCAACAACAATGTGGTGGTTTAGTAAATGCATTGTACACTCAATCTGCAACGAAGGTCTTTCAACTTTGTAAACTTTATTTTTAAATTCACTAGTTCCAAGGTAGGTCCACACCATTACAGACCCAGTGACTCATGAGATATCTGCCCACACCATTACAGACCCAGTGACTCATGAGATATCTGCCCACACCATTACAGACCCAGTGACTCATGAGATATCTGCCCACACCATTACAGACCCAGTGACTCATGAGATATCTGCCCACACCATTACAGACCCAGTGACTCATGAGATGGCTGCCACACCATTACAGACCCAGTGACTCATGAGATGGCTGCCACACCATTACAGACCCAGTGACTCATGAGATATCTGCCCACACCATTACAGACCCAGTGACTCATGAGATATCTGCCCACACCATTACAGACCCAGTGACTCATGAGATGGCTGCCACACCATTACAGACCCAGTGACTCATGAGATGGCTGCCACACCATTGCAGACCCAGTGACTCATGAGATATCTGCCCACACCATCACAGACCCAGTGACTCATGAGATATCTGCCCACACCATTAACGAACCAATGACTCATGAGATATCTGCCCACACCATTACAGACACAGTGACTCATGAGATGACTGCCACACCATTACAGACCCAGTGACTCATGAGATATCTGCCCACACCATCACAGACCCAGTGACTCATGAGATATCTGCCCACACCATTACAGACCCAGTGACTCATGAGATATCTGCCCACACCATTACAGACCCAGTGACTCATGAGATATCTGCCACACCATTACAGACCCAGTGACTCATGAGATGGCTGCCACACCATTACAGACCCAGTGACTCATGAGATATCTGCCCACACCATCACAGACCCAGTGACTCATGAGATATCTGCCCACACCATTAACGAACCAATGACTCATGAGATATCTGCCCACACCATTACAGACCCAGTGACTCATGAGATATCTGCCCACACCATTACAGACCCAGTGAGTCATGAGATATCTGCCCACACCATTACAGCAGGCAACAGACATAGTGGGTTGAAGGCTTCGTTTGGCTTTCACCAAAATATAAACCCTCTCAGACGTAGGAAAAACAGTATTCAGCAGAATTAATTTTCAAACAACATTGAATGCACTTAGAAGGAGTTTATTGTAATGTGGTAAGTTGTACATACGTACAGAAATTTGCTCTTGGGCTTGGAGTCCAACAGGGCAGCATCATGCCTCACTATTTTGGGTGAGGTGAACCCCCACTGCATCACTAAAAGAGAAGGATGGATACAGAAGAAAGGGTGGTAGGCATGAAAGTGGAGATGGGGAGGGGGAGGGATGATGTCTCACTGCGGTGTTTTGGCTGCAGGACGAGCCCCAGTTTGTGATGCATTTCGACACGGCGCGATCGATGGCAGCAGTGAGCTGTGCGGCTAAATACTCGCTGGCGCGATCGCTGGTTTCGCTGAGCACCTCACACTGCCAGAAGGACCTGCCCCTCACCAACTTCGACTTCACTTACATCCGACCCACGTCTCTGTACTCCAGCAGGGGTGACTGCATGGTCCTGCTTCAAATCTGCTTCTACGCTGCTAACCTGGTGTGCCTTTCACTGTGTCCCATTAGCTGAACCTTCGCTTTCACTGTGTCCCATTAGCTAAACCTGCGCTCTCACTGTGTCCCATTACATATTAATAATATTACTGTCAATTAGCTGATGCTTTTATCCAAAGCAACTTACAGTTGCTTAGACTAACCAAGGGAGCAGTGGCCAGGGGCCCAACAGCAATGGTGTTCTTGCTGTGGCTGGACTGGGACTTGAACCACCAACCTCAGGGGTCCCAGTCATGTACCTTAGCCACTAGGCTGCCCCATTAGCTATACCTGTGCTCTCACTGTGTCCCATTAGCTAAACCTGCGCTCTCACTGTGTCCCATTGGCTAAACCTGCACTTTCACTGTGTCCCATTACCCATTCTACATATGACATTTCCCAGCAATCTGTTAAACCTATTTTTACTTTTGATAGCCATGCCATTTTATCAGTGTCTAATTCTGAAAGATGTGCAATGTAATGCAAATATCCTATCGCTCTCATTGTTTGCATTCAGGACCTGAGCCTCTCTTTGGCAAAGACCCAGTCTGTAATGTTTAAAATATGGCACTCATGTGAGATAAAGGAGTGAATGTTAGCAGGATGGAGTGTAGTACAGAGTTCAGATTTCTTCATGTTGGACATGGCTAAATGTGACTGCAGACCTGCTTCACCACAACAAACAGGGGAACCTCGGCAGAGCATGCAACTCACACACACAAGCAGAACACGCAACTCACGAACACAAGCAGAACACGCAACTCACGAACACAAGCAGAACACGCAACTCACACACACAAGCAGAACACGCAACTCACGAACACAAGCAGAACACGCAACTCACACACACAAGCAGAACACGCAACTCACACACACAAGCAGAACACGCAACTCATGCACACAAGCAGAACACGCAACTCACACACACAAGCAGAACACGCAACTCATGCACACAAGCAGAACACGCAACTCACACACACAAGTTTTCTACATGATTTCGCATCAGTAAAATATGTACCAATTTTTGTGTATTAATGTTAACTGAACAATAAAATTGTAAATTTTTTTGCCATTATTTGTTGGATGTTTTCTTGCACACACTATGCTTTTCATATAGCTTGATGATATGAAACACTGTATCACATATCTGAAACAGGATAAAGGCATCCTCCAATGAATGCTCATATACTAATAAATACTATTATTATTTCCATCAAATGTTTTATAATTCCAAAATGAAAGCATAAGCACGTGTATGTGCGCATAATTCAGTGCATGCATTTCAGTGTGTGTGCGTGTGTGTGTGTGTGTGTGTGTGTGCGTGTGAGTGTGTAATGTGTCTGGGTGTGTGTGTGTTTCAGTGCGTGTGTGGTTTTCTTGAGTTATGCATTTTCACTGCCGTAAATACCAGCTTTGTGAAGTTTGCGTCCCGTTAGGCCGGTCTGTGATATTCTTTTCAAAACATTCTATCATGCGTTATCCCCACGATATATCTTGCGCTCCGTGCAGCACTCCGGCTGCTAAGAGTAGTGGCACTCCAGATGAGCAGCAACACTCTGGATGAGCAGCGACACGCTGGATGACCGTTGCGAGCACAGACTCTACCCAGTCACACATATCACTTTGTTTTCTTACAAATGCATATGCTTTCTGAGCCGGTTGATTTTTTTGCCCTAAGTGACAGAACTACAGCATATTAAATGGCTAGTTAAGTATTGTTTTTATTCAAAATTCATTAAAAAATATTCCCGACAGCTAACAATCTAAGTCAACCTTATCACCAACTATCGTAGAGGCCAAAATAAGACATGGGGTGTATTCAAAACAGGATGGGGGCGGACATGAGGTTGGCACAACAGTAACTGGAGGTCGGTTTGCATGGATATGAACAAGTATGAGAAAGTATGAGCGTTTCGTCGATAAAGGCTGCAACAGTCTGTCCAGTATGTCAGCCAGGTTATCTCTGCTGGATGGAAGCGAATTCCAAGACCTGGGTGAAATGATGAGCGACCCCTCCGTAGACACCGGGAGCTTGAGCGCAACGGCCAATATTGAAACGACTCTCCATCCCAGGCGTTTGGGTCAGAGCTGTCTGAAGAACGGTGGAGTGAAAGGTACTGGTGGAAAAAGCTTCGGTCCAAGTTATTCCTCTTCTATATCTGATGGAGCGATTTGCTCATTTATTAATTTATTGATTTATGTGAACGTAGGTTGCCAGTATTTGAGTATCATCAACGATGGATTAATTGTATTATGTGTACACGATATTTAACAACATAAAATTAACAACAAAATCACTGCTTGATTAATAAAATTAGTATTTTTAAAATTTGACGACATACGTTTATGTACATACTCTATGAACTTACTAACACTCACTCTGCGGTGATGGTAGCCTATTTGCTGTGAAGGACTTTCTATAAGGGTGTTTCTGCAGCAAATTCTGCCTATTAAAACACCAGGACTTTACATAAAAATATAGATTTTAAAATTGCCATTCGTAAAATCACTTCTGTTTCTTCTGAAGTACAATAACCATTTATTTCAACTATCAAAAATCAAAAAGCTTCAACAGCGACCTCCAGGTTCTTCAGGCGAGGAAGAACACTGCTCGCCCTCCAAAGGGCCAGGAGCGCGTCGCAATACTCAAGAAATGAGGTCTATGTAGGAATGAGAGGAGATTAGGAGGAGGAGGCAGGAAATTATGTGGTTAGTGGAGGTAAGGAGGATAGATACATTTTTCAAGCATTTGGACGCGCCCAATGCATCCTATGTTTGTCTTCTGAGATTTACGCAGAAAACCGACTGTAGCTTTTATTAAAATCATTCATGTAGTTTATCGTGTCCACCAATTTTGCTGTCAAGTTAGTTGCTGAAATGGAATAATTACAGCCTGTTACAGTTTCCGCTGACGTTTTGTGGGTACTGAAAGAGGAGCAGACGGGTAGGTGACTAAACAAGTGTTGGATAGCAGCTATTAGTCCACTAAGGATGAATAATTACATGCATAATTTGTATTAAAACTTTAAAGGAGTTCATATAGACTATTAAACCAAATAATATAAACACAAATAAAAATGAAATAGTCTCTAGATATAATAAGCAGTTAAGAAATACTTTGTTTTTTGCGCAATACATTGCCTATTACAAACTTCAGCAAAATAGCTGAATGGATTTAATTTGAGTTGTTTCACAGCTGCAATTACATAAGCAGCCACAAAGTGCCGCCAGTGGACAGGGAAGAAAATATTGGGAAGTTGAACTATATTGTGTATATCTGTGTAAAAAGTCATAATCTTATCACATTAGGATAACATGTGATTTCTAGGGTATTATAGATAGGTCAGTGGTGTATGGGTTGCACTGAAGAATGCACTGAAGTGTCCTAACAACCAATCAAAAACATCCAAACAGCTGAATCACATGGTTTAGAGGTAGTAGATTGTGCTTACAAAAGCACTTTCTCAAGTTGTTTTTGAACAGCATTTAGAGTGGGACTGGCACTGACCCCAGGTGCTGGGGCAGTGGACTCTGCCCTTTCATTTCCTTGCTTTCACTTGGCAGGGCTGAAAAGTGCTTATTGCTCCCAAAAGACAGGAAACAGGAAAAAAAAAACAGTGTAGAAACAGTCACGCTTTAGTCACGTGGTGAGTTTTCAGTAAAGATTTTTTAGTAACAGAGCCATGAAGCATTGACAGTATATAAGTAAGGCTGATAGAGTTAGGTTAGGGTTTGGGTTAGGTGATAGCTTAAGAATGGCAAAAATGAAGAGATGACTTATTTCTGACGACAAAGAGCAGCTCAGGACCTGCTGGGCCCCATCCTGTCCCATGTGTGTGACATCATAGCCATCCTGTCCCATGTGTGTGACATCATAGCCATCCTGTCCCATGTGTGTGACATCATAACCATCCTGTCCCATGTGTGTGACATCATAGCCATCCTGTCCCATGTGTGTGACATCATAGCCATCCTGTCCCATGTGTGTGACATCATAGCATTATAGCCATCCTGTCCCATGTGTGTGACATCATAGCCATCCTGTCCCATGGCATGGGAAGGGTGCAGGGTGGGATAGCAGCAGTGTGACATGGGAAGGGTGCAGGGTGGGATAGCAGCAGTGTGACATGGGAAGGGTGCAGGGTGGGATAGCAGCAGTGTGACATGGGAAGGGTGCAGGTCGGGATAGCAGCAGTGTGACATGGGAAGGGTGCAGGGTGGGATAGCAGCAGTGTGACATGGGAAGGGTGCAGGTCGGGATAGCAGCAGTGTGACATGGGAAGGGTGCAGGGTGGGATAGCAGCAGTGTGACATGGGAAGGGTGCAGGGTGGGATAGCAGCAGTGTGACATGGGAAGGGTGCAGGTCGGGATAGCAGCAGTGTGACATGGGAAGGGTGCAGGGTGGGATAGCAGCAGTGTGACATGGGAAGGGTGCAGGTCGGGATAGCAGCAGTGTGACATGGGAAGGGTGCAGTGTGGAATAGCAGCTGCTCCTTAGTGATCTTAGTGTCTGGGTGGATCTGGATCCACAGGGAAAAGACTCTACAGACTGACTACAGTGTGCCTGGGGCTACTGACTGTTCTACTACTGACCATCATTACAGCTCTCTGTATCCACTGTGAGTATATGCTACTGACTGCATCACAGCACTCTGTGTCCACTGAGCTACTGACCATATATCAGTGCTCTGTATCCACTGAGCTACTGACTGCACCACAGTGCTCTGTATCCACTGAGCTACTGACTTCATCACAGTGCTCTGTATCCACTGAGCTACTGACTGCATCACAGTGCTCTGTATCCACTGAGCTACTGACTTCATCACAGTGCTCTGTATCCACTGAGCTACTGATTGCATCACAGTGCTCTGTATCCACTGAGCTACTGACTGCATCACAGCACTCTGTGTCCACTGAGCTACTGACCACATCATAGCACTCCGAATCCACTGAGCTACTGACTGCATCACAGTGCTCTGTATCCACTGAGCTACTGACTGCATCACAGTGCTCTGTATCCACTGAGCTACTGACCACATCACAGCAGTCTGTATCCACTGAGCTATCGACCACATCACAGCATTCTGTATCCACTGAGCTACTGACTGCATCACAGCACTCTGTATCCACTGAGCTACTGACCACATCATAGCACTCTGAATCCACTGAGGTACTGACTGCATCACAGTGCTCTGTATCCACTGAGCTACTGACTGCATCACAGCACTCTGTATCCACTGAGCTACTGACTGCATCACAGCACTCTGTGTCCACTGAGCTACTGACCATATATCAGTGCTCTGTATCCACTGAGCTACTGACTGCATCACAGTGCTCTGTATCCACTGAGCTACTGACTGCATCACAGTGCTCTGTATCCACTGAGCTACTGACTGCATCACAGTGCTCTGTATCCACTGAGCTACTGACTTCATCACAGTGCTCTGTGTCCACTGAGCTACTGACTTCATCACAGTGCTCTGTATCCACTGAGCTACTGACTGCATCACAGTGCTCTGTATCCACTGAGCTACTGACTGCATCACAGCGCTCTGTATCCACTGAGCTACTGACTGCATCACAGTGCTCTGTATCCACTGAGCTACTGACTGCATCACAGTGCTCTGTATCCACTGAGCTACTGACCACATCACAGCAGTCTGTATCCACTGAGCTATCGACCACATCACAGCATTCTGTATCCACTGAGCTACTGACTGCATCACAGCACTCTGTATCCACTGAGCTACTGACCACATCACAGCACTCTGTATCCACTGAGCTACTGACTGCATCACAGTGCTCTGTATCCACTGAGCTACTGACTGCATCACAGTGCTCTGTATCCACTGAGCTACTGACCACATCACAGCAGTCTGTATCCACTGAGCTATCGACCACATCACAGCATTCTGTATCCACTGAGCTACTGACTGCATCACAGCACTCTGTATCCACTGAGCTACTGACTGCATCACAGCACTCTGTATCCACTGAGCTACTGACTGCATCACAGCACTCTGTATTCACTGAGATATTGACCATATTACAGTGCTCTGTAGCTGCTGCTGGTCTGCAGTTCTTGGTGTCAGTAAGAACTCATAGTGTCAGTAAGTGTGATTCAATAAACTGTGGTTTTCCCTTCCTCTGCAGATAATCGCCAGTTAAATGATACCATGGAGAAGCACAGCAGACTCTCTGAAACCCTGACAGTCCTTATGACAGAGAGAGACCAGCTACAGACCAATTACAGTGGTCTTACAGTGGAGAGAGACCAGCTACAGACCAATTACAGCAGTCTGATCGCAGAGAGAGACCAGCTACAGACCAATTACAGCCACATTAAAGAACAGAGAGACCAGCTACAGACCAATTACAGCCACATTAAAGAACAGAGAGACCAGCTACAGAGCAGACTGGGTGAGTAGAATATGCAGCTATAACATTCCCCATAAAAATGAAATATGTTGAAACACATTTTTTATGCAATTAGCTTAATAATAATTATTATCAATAATGCAATTAAGTTAGTGAGCTTCTGTGCATCATTGTGTGTGTGTGTGTGTGTGTGTGTGTGTGTGCAATGTGTGGAAGTGAGTGTGTGTGTGTGTGTGTTGTGTGTGTGTAATGTGGGGGTGCAACTGTGTGTGTGTGTATAATGTGTGTGTGTGTGTGTGTGTGAGTGTGTAATATGTGGAAATTAGTGTGTTTGTATGTGTGGAATGTGTGGGTGCGACTGTGTGTGTGTGTGTGTGTGTGTCAGTGTGAGCCTGTGTGTGTGTGTAATGTGTGTGTGTGAGTGTAATGTGTGGGTGTGTGTGTATGAGTGTGTGTGTATGTGTTTAATGTGTGTGTGTGTGTGTGTGTGTGTAATGTGTGGGTGTGAGTGTGTGTATGTGACTGTGTGTGTGTCAGCGTGAGTGTGTGTGAGTGTGTGTGTAATGTGTGAGTGTGTGTGTGTATGAGTGTGTGTGTGTAATGTGTGAGTGTGTGTGTATGAGTGTGTGTGTGTGTGTGAGTGTGTAAGAGTTCTTAAAGCGCTGTTTGTGCCGCAGAGCCACCCTGCCCTGAAGGCTGGCAGGAGTTCCAGTCCAGATTGTACTTCTTCTCTAAGGAAAAAGAGACCTGGAGTGAGAGCCGACAATACTGCAAAGACCGAGGAGGAGACCTGGTTACCATTAAGAGCACAGAGAAACAGGTGAGAGAGAGAGAGAGAGAGAGAGAGATGGTAAGAGGAGATGACCTGGTTACCATTAACAGCATAGAGGAACAGGTTATGTGGTCCAAAAGAGCGACGGTTATGTGGTCCAAAAGAGCGATGGTTATGTGGTCCAAAAGAGCGATGGTTATGTGGTCCAAAAGAGTGATGGTTATGTGGTCCAAAAGAGCGACGGTTATGTGGCCCAAAAGAGCGACGGTTATGTGGTCCAAAAGAGCGACGGTTATGTGGTCCAAAAGAGCGACGGTTATGTGGTCCAAAAGAGCGACGGTTATGTGGTCCAAAAGAGCGATGGTTATGTGGTCCAAAAGAGCGACGGTTATGTGGTCCAAAAGAGCGATGGTTATGTGGTTCAAAAGAGCGACAGGGCCCAGCACACAGCTACAGGGCCCAGCATGCAGCTATGGGGCCTGGCATGGAGCTGCAGGGCCCAGCACACATCTATAGGGCCCAGCATGCAGCTATAGGGCCCAGCACACAGCTACAGGGCCCAGCATGCAGCTATGGGGCCCAGCATGGAGCCATGGGGCCCAGGAGACAGTCATTCTGTTTACAGTTTTAGATGTTTCTGCCCCAGTCATTCTTTTGACCGCTTTAGGTGTTTCTGAATGGATTCATGAAGAGGAATCATTTTTGGATCGGTCTGAGTGACAGAGGAACAGAGGGGACCTGGAAGTGGGTTGATGGCACAGCTCTGACTAAAGGGTACGTTTCACTCTTTACAGAGTAGCTGGGGTGCTTCACCCAGTGATGATAAAGTCACATTGCAGCAGTGAGTAGCTTGAGGGGGTCCGGAGCTGATATTGGATCACTCCTGGAATACAGGAATAAATTCTGTGTAGTGACAATGCAATATAGGTACTGAACAACTGAATCAAAATATAGATTAAAGGTAGATATGTATGAAAATATGTAGTCTAACCAGAGAAAATTTAAGTTCAATTACAACTAATAGGTTACAAATAATTGCAAAACATATTAAATGCAGGTCTGTAGATAAATTGAGAATTCAACAAATGAGCTTTAGCACAAAACCAATGACAGGAGGAAGAGGATGGAGCAGAGAGGGAATGCAGAGGAGCAAAGAGGAGGCCTTTCTGTTGTCAATGGACACCAAAAACCATCTTGCAAATGTACAGGCACGGCTCCATGAACATTCATAACCCTGAAAGATTCTAAGGTTGTTTTAAGTTACTCCTCCAGCGCTGTGCACAAATACAGGTCCGGGTGGCACATGCAATTTTTACTCTCAATCTGCAATGATTCACACTTTCATTCTGATTTGTTACACACTAGCTGAAATCATTTTAAATTAGTGCCATTCAGGGTGATGACTGGCATTCAGATCTGAAAAGTGTGCTCCATGGGAAGAATATGTAGCAGTTCTGTCATTCTGGTCGTTAGGTACTGGAAGAGAGGGGAGCCCAACGACGCTGACAGCGCTGAGGACTGCGCTACAAGTGAGCCTGAAACCACACCCCTCAACAACTGGAACGACATGCCCTGCGGTGTCAACAGGCACTGGGTGTGTGAGCGATCAGTGTGTTAGTAAACCGCTGAGCTAACACACTGAAACGCACGCACACTGGTATGTTCCAGGGGGCCCGTTTGGTTAAAAATAGTGCAGAGAAAGCATGATGAACTGCCCCCCCACGGCGTGCAGGTGCCCTTTATATTTTTATTCACCCCTGCCCCTCAGACAGCCTGAGCATGCCACACACTCACACTGAAACAGGCACACACACACACACACACACTGAAACAGGCACACACACACACACACACCATACACACACCATACACACACACACACACACACACACACACTGAAAAAGACGACAAACACACACTGTAACACATACACAGAAACACAAGCACTCTCTAACACACAAACACACACCGTAAAACACACACACAGAAACACAAGCACTCTCAAACACACATGCACTCACACACACACACACACAACACACACAAACATGCTTTCTCTCACACACACACTGAAACACACACAAATGCACAGTGAAAAACACTCACACACTGAAACCCATTGGGATGGATTTATTGATAAGGAACAGTATGAGATGCAGATAAATTATGATGTTGGGCCTGGAGTCCAGAGGGGAGAGAGTAGGAGCTGTCCTCCTGGGTGAGGAGTAAAGGGGAGAGAGTAGGAGCTGTCCTCCTGGGTGAGGAGTAAAGGGGAGAGAGTAGGAGCTGTCCTCCTGGGTGAGGAGTAAAGGGGAGAGAGTAGGAGTATGGGAGTAATCCCCCCATAGGTGTCTGGAAGAGGCCGGGAGGAACAGTATTGGTTAGCTTATATCTAAAAGAGAGAGGGAAAAAGGGAAGGTGGAGACAGGGGAGGAGGAGGGATGTCAGAAATTCTGAGCAAGATGGGAACTGAGGTACGTGGTGTTTATATACCTGTGTGAGACCAGAAGGGTTGGTTGTGATAGGCTGAAAGGATGGTTGTAATAGGCTGAAAGGTTGGTTGTGAGAGGCTGAAAGGTTGGTTGTGATAGGCTGAAAGGTTGGTTGTGATAGGCTGAAAGGTTGGTTGTGAGAGGCTGAAAGGTTGGTTGTGATAGGCTGAAAGGTTGGTTGTGAGAGGCTGAAAGGTTGGTTGTGATAGGCTGAAAGGTTGGTTGTGATAGGCTGAAAGGTTGGTTGTGAGAGGCTGAAAGGTGGTTGTGAGAGGCTGAAAGGTTGGTTGTGAGAGGCTGAAAGGTTGGTTGTGATAGGCTGAAAGGTTGGTGTGATAGGCTGAAAGGTTGGTTGTGAGTGGCTGAAAGGTTGGTTGTGATAGGCTGAAAGGTTGGTTGTGATAGGCTGAAAGGTTGGTTGTGAGAGGCTGAAAGGATGGTTGTGATAGGCTGAAAGGTTGGTTGTGAGAGGCTGAAAGGTTGGTTGTGATAGGCTGAAAGGTTGGTTGTGATAGGCTGAAAGGATGGTTGTGATAGCTGAAAGGTTGGTTGTGATAGGCTGAAAGGTTGGTTGTGAGAGGCTGAAAGGTTGTTTGGATAGGCTGAAAGTTTGGTTGTGATAGGCTGAAAGGTTGGTTGTGAGAGGCTGAAAGGTTGGTTGTGATAGGCTAAAGTTTGGTTGTGAGAGGCTGAAGGTGGTTGTGATAGGCTAAAGGTGGTTGGATGGCTGAAAGGTTATTTGTGAGAGGCTGAAAGGTTGGTTGTGATAGCTGGAAGGTTGGTTGTGAGAGGCTGAAAGGTTGTTGTGAGAGGCTGAAAGGTTGTTGTGATAGGCTGAAAGGTTGGTTGTGATAGGCTGAAAGGTTGGTTGTGAGAGGCTGAAAGGTTGTTGTGAGAGGCTGAAAGGTTGGTTGTGAGAGGCTGAAAGGTTGGTTGTGAGAGGCTGAAAGGTTGGTTGTGATAGGCTGAAAGGTTGTTTGTGAGAGGCTGAAAGTTGGTTGTGATAGGCTGAAAGTTGGTTGTGAGAGGCTGAAAGGTTGGTTGTAATAGCTGAAAGGTTGGTTGTGATAGGCTGAAAGGTTGGTTGTGAGAGGCTGAAAGGTTGTTTGAGAATTATCCTCCTGAACTTTTGTCTTAACAAACTCCAATGAAACAGGCACACACACACACACACACGCTCACACACACACATACATGCACACACGCACACACACACACATACACGCACACACGCACACATACACACATACACACACACACACACACACACACACGCACACACACACACACACACAAACACACACTCACATACACAGGCACTAACACACTGAAGCACACACACACACTCACACACACACATACATACACAGGCACTAACACACTGAAGCACACACACACACACACACACTAAACCCCCCCCCCACACACACAGGGGCAAACAGAAACATACATATACATACACTTGCACAAACACATTCACACAGAGACATGCAAACCATATCGCACTATAACTAAGTTTCTATAGTTGTTGGACACAACTTTGTTTCAAGAACTACCAGTGCCTGATGAACAATGGCATATTATTTTTGCAATATATTCTTCTGAAAATATTTTATCACAATACTCATTTTCCCTTTCGACTGTAATAGTTACTTTGTATATTCTCTGGACACTATTTTATTGTCTGTTGAATTTCTTTCAGGCATTGCCATTAATCATGGCAGTTTGCAAAATGTCAGACCTGCTGTAAACTCATTAAGATGCAGATAATCTGATTTGTCATGTTGCTTTTTTTGTGATAAACCTCATTTGATTATCATGTCAAAGGTTATAAGTCAGTTCTATACATTTAACAAATGACAATAAATCAGCTGTAGGTTTTTATTCATTATGTTAAATAATTTTAATATCTCCACTTGAATGTAATACTTGATTCATTAATAAAAACGTTCAGCTCCACACAGCACAGCCTGTAGAGTGCAGTACCCCAGAGAGAGACATATAAGACTCTCTGTTGTTTTCTAGGTTTGTGTCACATGCTAATGATTAAAAACAGCACAGTCTGTTTAAGGGAGGGGATCATGCACCTTATTCAAAAGCATGTGATTTACTGTTAAAGACCTGTTAAGATTATGTTACAAACTTTTCTGTAACTATGGTCATTCATGCTGGAAAATAGAGGACCTTTAGAATAGACTGTCATTTTTACTGTGTTTATTTTATTACTCTCAGCACCATTACTTTGTGAACCCACATGCTACTTGAATATTCATGAAAATATTGATATATTAAGGTTACAATACCATTAGTTACAAAGTTGCAGACAAGCTAACATTTCTATGTTTCATTGAACTCAAGTGTTGGTACTATGAAAAAAATATTAGAGGGGTGATTGGAATCTCTAATTGTCAGGAAACATTCACAGCCATAAAGCACTTCTGTCTGAATTATCCACATTTCAGATTCACCTGCTGTTTAAGTATCTAACATACGGTTTCACCTGCTGTTTAAGTATCTAACATACGGTTTCACCTGCTGTTTAAGTATCTAAAATACGGTTTCACCTGCTGTTTAAGTATCTAACATACGGTTTCACCTGCTGTTTAAGTATCTAACATACGGTTTCACCTGCTCTTTAAGTATCTAACATACGGTTTCACCTGCTGTTTAAGTATCTAACATACGGTTTCACCTGCTGTTTAAGTATCTAACATACGGTTTCACCTGCTCTTTAAGTATCTAACATACGGTTTCACCTGCTGTTTAAGTAAAGTATCTAACATACGGTTTCACCTGCTGTTTAAGTATCTAACATACGGTTTCACCTGCTGTTTAAGTAAAGTATCTAACATACGGTTTCACCTGCTGTTTAAGTAAAGTATCTAACATACGGTTTCACCTGCTGTTTAAGTATCTAACATACGGTTTCACCTGCTCTTTAAGTATCTAACATACGGTTTCACCTGCTGTTTAAGTATCTAACATACGGTTTCACCTGCTCTTTAAGTATCTAACATACGGTTTCACCTGCTGTTTAAGTATCTAACATACGGTTTCACCTGCTCTTTAAGTATCTAACATACGGTTTCACCTGCTGTTTAAGTAAAGTATCTAACATACGGTTTCACCTGCTGTTTAAGTATCTAACATACGGTTTCACCTGCTCTTTAAGTATCTAACATACGTTTTCACCTGCTGTTTAAGTATCTAACATACGGTTTCACCTGCTCTTTAAGTATCTAACATACGGTTTCACCTGCTGTTTAAGTAAAGTATCTAACATACGGTTTCACCTGCTCTTTAAGTATCTAACATACGGTTTCACCTGCTGTTTAAGTATCTAACATACGGTTTCACCTGCTGTTTAAGTAAAGTATCTAACATACGGTTTCACCTGCTCTTTAAGTATCTAACATACGGTTTCACCTGCTCTTTAAGTATCTAACATACGGTTTCACCTGCTGTTTAAGTATCTAACATACGGTTTCACCTGCTGTTTAAGTAAAGTATCTAACATACGGTTTCACCTGCTGTTTAAGTATCTAACATACGGTTTCACCTGCTCTTTAAGTATCTAACATACGGTTTCACCTGCTGTTTAAGTATCTAACATACGGTTTCACCTGCTCTTTAAGTATCTAACATACGGTTTCACCTGCTGTTTAAGTAAAGTATCTAACATACGGTTTCACCTGCTGTTTAAGTATCTAACATACGGTTTCACCTACTGTTTAAGTAAAGTATCTAACATACGGTTTCACCTGCTCTTTAAGTATCTAACATACGGTTTCACCTGCTCTTTAAGAATCTAACATACGGTTTCACCTGCTGTTTAAGTATCTAACATACGGTTTCACCTGCTGTTTAAGTAAAGTATCTAACATACGGTTTCACCTGCTCTTTAAGTATCTAACATACGGTTTCACCTGCTGTTTAAGTATCTAACATACGGTTTCACCTGCTCTTTAAGTATCTAACATACGGTTTCACCTGCTGTTTAAGTATCTAACATACGGTTTCACCTGCTGTTTAAGTAAAGTATCTAACATACGGTTTCACCTGCTGTTTAAGTATCTAACATACGGTTTCACCTGCTCTTTAAGTATCTAACATACGGTTTCACCTGCTGTTTAAGTATCTAACATACTGACTCACATACACACTGACTGAGGCTGAAACAGCTCATAACTTCATAATGTATAAATATTGATGCATGTGGCCCATTCTCTGAGGTCCCAGGGAGGGCCCATTCATCAATTCTTTATTTATGTCCACATTTCATAAACATATTACAGAAGGACACACATTTTTCAGATGCATGAGGACTTGACTTACCACATACTCTAGTACAATAAAAAAAATATAACAGTTCCATATACAAAACAAATGTTCAGCTTCCAGTCAAGGATAGAGACAGCAACGTTTCCTC
>JAFBMS010002555.1:0-27342 GCA_019788955.1 Albula glossodonta
ACAGAGGGAGGTGTGGAGGTGCGCAGAGGGGTAGGTGGGCCAGAGGGAGGTGTGGAGGTGCGCAGAGGGGTAAGTGGGACAGAGGGAGGTGTGGAGGTGCGCAGAGGGGTAAGTGGGACAGAGGGAGGTGTGGAGGTGCGCAGAGGGGTAAGTGGGACAGAGGGAGGGGTTTGAGGTGCGCAGAGGGGTAGGTGGGACAGAGGGAGGCGTGGAGGTGCGCAGAGGGGTAAGGTGGGACAGAGGGAGGTGTTGAGGTGCGCAGAGGGGTAAGTGGGACAGAGGGAGGGGTTGAGGTGCGCAGAGGGGTAAGTGGGACAGAGGGAGGTGTGGAGGCGCGCAGAGGGGTAGGTGGGACAGAGGGAGGTGTTGAGGTGCGCAGAGGGGTAAGTGGGACAGAGGGAGGTGTGGAGGTGCGCAGAGGGGTAGGTGGGACAGAGGGAGGTGTGGAGGTGCGCAGAGGGGTAGGTGGGACAGAGGGAGGTGTGGAGGAGCGCAGAGGGGTAGGTGGGACAGAGGGAGGTGTGGAGGAGTGCAGAGGGGTAGGTGGGACAGAGGGAGGTGTGGAGGTGCGCAGAGGGGTAGGTGGGACAGAGGGAGGTGTGGAGGAGTGCAGAGGGGTAGGTGGGACAGAGGGAGGCGTGGAGGTGCGCAGAGGGGTAGGTGGGACAGAGGGAGGTGTGGA
This sequence comes from Albula glossodonta, assembly GCA_019788955.1. NCBI lineage: Eukaryota > Metazoa > Chordata > Actinopteri > Albuliformes > Albulidae > Albula > Albula glossodonta. The sequence continues at coordinate 683 of JAFBMS010002555.1, forward strand.
GGAGCGCAGAGGGGTAGGTGGGACAGAGGGAGGTGTGGAGGTGCGCAGAGGGGTAGGTGGGACAGAGGGAGGTGTGGAGGTGCGCAGAGGGGTAGGTGGGACAGAGGGAGGTGTGGAGGTGCGCAGAGGGGTAGGTGGGACAGAGGGAGGTGTGGAGGTGCGCAGAGGGGTAACCCTGACTCCACTCTGTAGCTCTGAAATAGTGTGATAGTTACACTTTAGATAAAGAAACCTCTGACAGAGAAAGACCTGAATTAATCAGAGACATGTCTGTTTTAAGGGAGAATATTAATCAATGATTGTGCCAATTAGAGTTGCATAAAACACCTTTTTTACAAACTGAATGCAATGTGAGTGACATACAGAGAGTCCTACCATACAGATGGAACTGTAATTCTTTATTGCTCGGGACAGGAATACGATTTGCTTTTTAATGTGGAACAGATGAAGACCTGACAGTCCAGCCTTGGAATGCAATGATAGGAAAGAATGCACTGGTTATGTTTTACTAACTAGTGAATCAATTATTTAAAAACCCTGATCTGTGTGATATCTGTGTCAGGGCAAGATTCATCTTATGGCAGTTTGGAAGGTAACCATTTCCCTCACACAACCATCTCATTCTGCTTGAGGTGAGATTCTTTTGAAATAAACAGCATTTCTTGGAAATATAGATATCTTCTTACCAGTGGCCATAGGTTAAAACAGAACACATACTGAACAGAACATTAAAACAGAACACATACTGATCAAAGACCTGAGCAGGTGAACAGCTAACCCCAAAATAATTTCATGAGCGACCCTTTTCTGCCTTGGAAAGCACTGTCCAACCTTCGAAATCAATGGACACAAGAGAACTGACCCAAGAATGTGTCCCAGCAAGATTACATCGCTCCGGATGCCATAAAGTCAGGCCTGTAGCGTAGTTTACCTCTGCTCAACTGCTGCAAGATAACTACCACTTCAAAGCCAGTTCAAGCTTCACTTGACTGTCAGTGTAAAATCCCCGCCCTACACATTACCCATAAGGCTTTGCCCAAGCCAGCCTCAGAGTTCCCTCCCTCCCCATTGCTGTGCTCCCTTCCCATGCTGCCCTGTCTGTCCTTCTGTCAGCTGCTCAGTAATGCTCTGCCTTCAGAAGCTGAAACTGCACCAAACAGATTAGGTTCTGATTTTCCTTTTTAACTTGTTTAAGTTAAAATTTTCTTTTACCAAGTACAGAGTAACTACTACATTAGACTACAGGCTAGCTGCATGACTGATCTTACTCGGGCATCTCGGGCCATAAACAACACACTGTTTTTGTGGCAGTTGGAAAGACAAATAAGTGTCACTTAGCAGGGAGCTCAGAGAAGGAATGCTTCTCAAATATCTTTGAAAAGAAGGAAATCTCAGCAGAATGCAATACAGTGCTTTATGGTTTTTAATGTTTACGAATTAAAAGGCAAATTTCCAGAGGTAATACATTTAAGATATCTTCACTAACATAACATTGGCAAACCAATTACTAAAGCAGACAGAAAAATGAATCAGTGTGCCTAAGGCCACCCCTGTGAGATTAAACACTGCACCAAGCCTGGCTTCACTCGCCTTCTTCAGCATGACAAAGGAAGCTACTGAGGACCTGGTCCTTTCGGAGAGCGTTAGAGCTGCAGAGAGGCTGAGTCAGGGAGCAGGTCGACATCTGGCAGGAGTTTCATGAGGCTCAAGGAGCATGACAACAATATGCATGTGCTGGAAGTGCAGAAATAAGCACAAACGCGTGTGAGCGTGGACACACACTCACACACACATATGTGTGTGCATTTATTATATATATATACACACACACTTGCACAATGCATGCATGCACTCACTCACTCTCTCACTCACTCTCTCACTCTCTCACTCTCTCACTCACTCACTCACTCACTCTCTTACTCTCTCACTCTCTTACTCTCTCACTCTCTCACTCACTCACTCACTCACTCACTGAAGTTTCCTTCCAGTTTCCATAAACACTTGATAAACAGTACATACACATTTCAAGACAGTGCTTTAATCCTTTGATTTAGCTTAACATGACTGTCATGTGCTGTCAGACATGTCATTTCCATCACCCGTACTGGGAGAATGACTGATCTATCCATCTTTTCCTTTCTGAAAACTGAAATGTTATCTTGTGCTTGTCACATGCCCAGGGAACAGATACAAATGAGAATATAACTACCTCTGGCAGTGCTGAGACAATGCGCTGAGTCCCAATCAAATAAACCAGCAAACACCTATAATTATTACATCGTCACAATGACCTGAATTATAGACACAAAAATCCTGAATGACTATGAGATGATCACTCAAATGGGGTCAAAGGTCATTTACTGCAACTACTTCTGAACTACCTTCACAAAGCACTTATGTGATAGTTAGCTCTTATCTTAAGAGAAATCTATAAAAAGACAGCAAAATGCTCAACTTTGTTTTAGTCTACAACTCAGGAATGGGAAGAAGACATTTTGGGTCAGTGTGTTGGCTGGAATTTTGATTTTGTCTAATTCTGGAACTGTGATCGATAAAAGGTGTGACTCACTGACTAATGAAAAAATCAGCAGTCAGATGCCGCGGGTGGACTCTGGCTGCCCTTTCCAGCGGCTCTGACTGTTACTGACTGACTGACACTGCAGTTTCAGTGTAGATTGGTGTCACCAAGTATATCCATACTGGAATTTGTCTTTACAGAAAGCAGACCAGCTTGTTTCTTACTGCACCCCACGCAAAGCTTGGTGTAAATGCAGATTTCATCTTAAACTCCCCTTTGCTAATGCTCCCATTATCTGAACCTGCTGTGTGACTTTGGACACACTGCTCAGAGAGTCTGACCCCCTAGAAACATGTGACCCAGAATCAGCTCAGGACCAAATCCTATCAAAATCCATCACCTCAAAAGAAGGGAATTAAATAAGCCATCCAATATCAAATGTTGTGTGAAAAGAAACTGTTCAAAGTCTGTCAAATTCACTACTTCATTCATTTCACTTCCAAATACACAAAGACACAGACATATGACACTGATGCATGGTCACACACACACACACTAGTCACTGAACTCTTGGTGTGCTGGAAATCAAATTAAAAGTTTTGAAATGGAAATGTATTAAAGGTCTTAAAAGATTGTCAATCTGATGGATAAAAGGTGTAACGCAGCAAGCCTCCACCCATAGAACGCGCCTCCCTGCCAATGAGGACACCAAAAGAAATGATCTGTCAGCCGCTGAAATGTCAAGCATGACATCTCAGCAAAAGCAGCACTATCTGCCATGGCACAGCCTCTGATGGACATCAGCAGGGTCTGTGGCTACGGGCTCTGCAGATAGATACACGCCCATCACCTGCTAACACACACACACACACACACACACACACACACACACACACGGGTATGCTAACACACACACTCACGCACACACAAACACACACATTCACCTGCTAACACACACACACACACACACACACACACAGACACACACTCACACTCACAGCACTCTCTAACACACACACACACACACACACACCCACACCCACTCACACACGCCCATCATCTGCTACACACACACACACACACTCACACACACACACACCCACACACACACACACACACACACACACACACACACACACACACACACACACACGCCCATCACCTGCTAACACACACACACACACACACACACACGCCCATCACCTGCTAACACACACACACACACACACACACACACACACACACTCCCATCACCTGTATGTTATTTCTACAGACACACATCACCTGTGTTTCATTTCTACATATATTACCACAGACATACACGCACACATCATACAACACTTTACAGCTGGATATTTACTGAGCAGATCTGGGTTTCCCTCTTGGCCTTTATCTTTTTATTCATATTGTGACTTATGCTAAGGATGAATGATATGAACTTCACAGTCTGTATTCCATAGATCATCAATGTATGTCTTGTGATAGGCACAAGGCACATACTGTAGCTTTGGCTATGTCCATCTCTGCAAGTCAACCCAAGAGAAACTGAAAAATACTACTGGTGACGCACTATGAAACGAAATATCTCAGACTTCTCCAACTACAACGACTAACATGGCCAGACAGAATATTAAGTGATCATGAAGTGGCATCAACAGTGAACAGGCACGGAAGAAAAGAGGTTAAGGTTCAAATTTAAAAAAAAAAAAAAACATTTACATTTGCTGGTGTTGTTTTTAAAATCACGATCACCGATTTAATTGTTCAGAAACATAATCTAAGACACTTGAACTATTGCAGACTCCATTTCTGTGTTAGGTAGGCTGTTAGTATATGAAAATGACTGGCTTTCAGCTAACTTAACTGCAATTCAACATGAATTTGTGGTATGCTGTTCACTTCCCTGCAGGCAGTACTTTCCCTGCAGGCAGACCCATTAGAGAAGTTGTTCAGTTGAATAAATGGAGATCGTCAGACTTTGCTAACCTGAGTTTTTCCTGTATATATTCTGACTACAGCTCACCTCAACTTAACGCACCTATCATTAGCTAGCGAACATCTCACAGCAGTAGGGATAGCTGCAGGAAGACAGGAAGACTGTTAATGCATACAATTGCTGTGTTTTGAAAAGCTACAACATTACAAAAGTAAATATTGCTACTACAGTTGAAAGTTGCTTGAAACTTTTCAAATCTATCTTCTACAAATAACCGATTGTTCTTTATGTGACAAAACCACACATCTGGGAGGACTGAAGGCAACACTAAGGCCGGAAGCAATATCGCCAGCAGCGATGTCGTGGTATGTATGAATGCATTGCGAAAAATGGCTGCCATTTCCAGGAAAATGGAGATTGGTTTAAATAACCCCCATGGCTATTTTACAAGGTGACATCCACATTATGTATCTATATCCTATATATCCCTGATGTTTTTCAACAAGAGCATGACATTTTGTCACCAGCTTTCTTTCTGCAAATGTAAACAACACAGGATAAAAGCAGAGAGCTGGATTATTTCTGTGTACATGACTGGAACGTACAACCTAAAACAGAGTCAGCGTTTCATATATATTGTACTCACAGACAAGATTATATTGGCAGTTACAATGTAATCATGGCGTAACTATATTTCAAACAAGAATTCAATAAAGTAAATATATAACTATGAATTCATCATACAACCTTGGTAGACAATAAAATATATCATGTCCAGGTTCTGAGTCCAGGAATAAGGGCGAAATCTGCTAAATCAATTTAAGCTCATAACAGACAAAACAGGCTGTGGCTATGTGCTAATCAAATGGATCCAGACAAATCAGGCAAAATGAACTGTAATCCAATACTGAAAGAAGCACTCTCCATGGCCTGTCAGCCTTACCCCATCTCAACACAAAAAGAATACCTCAAAAATAAAGTAGAAATGGATGTTTAGTTTTTGCTCTGTTTAAAAATGAGTCAAGTGCGCACTAGATTTAGGAGTTATAACATCAGTACACTAAGAAAAGCAGAAATACTTCGGATAACGAACGCTTTCAGTGAAACTCCTGCGTGCAGCACGCTCATTTTGTTATATTGTCTCTGCAGGTCACTGACACCCTGCTGCCTGCGGGATTAGGAATGAGGTCACACACATTATTTTTGTCTTTTTGATTCCAAGTCACAGGCACTCATTACGGCCATTAACAGAGAGACTCTGACAAACATCCATCGTCAGGCAGGGAGGAAACGGCCAGAAAGGGAGAGGGTTCGGTGGGGACTGCGTTGGACATACAGTGTGGCAGTCACTTGCATTTTTTCCACACAGCCATTAGAGTGAGAGGGAGGAAAGTGGGGTGGAGTCCCGCCCCACATCTGCACATTAATGGAGAACCATCTGGGCGAATGCAATATGCGTCTGGCGGGGCGGTGTGAAGACGAGCTGCAGCGCTGACCATCCACCTCTCTTCACAGCCTCTCCTGACCAGCTGAGCCAGCCGATGGACACGCGTCAAAATCCAATTTACTGAAACTGATGCCTGTTTCTTTGGGCCTGCGAGTTCCAGCAAAGCAGCAGCCAGGCCTCCCTGTGTCTGTCTGAGAGCTACACCTGAAACCTATTAACACCCTGACTCTCAGGGACCAGTGATATGGGGATAAACATGCTAATTCTATGTGCAGGAATGTAAGCAAATGTGACACACCATTACAGGCCTTTAAGCAACACGGCACAAAACACAGGGAGTGATCAGAGGCTGGAAAAGGAGCTTGAGTGGGATAACAAAATCTAAGCTGTTAGGGTATTGTCATAGTATTTAAAGTATGTTTAACATTATAAAACACATGAGCGCCCACACACACACACACAAACACACACACACTTCACTAAACACACTTAAATGCCAGCTTACTCTTACGCAAACTTGAAAACATTGGATAATTTTTGTAATTAGGAAAACTTGAACATTTGTGTTTTTTTTGTCTGCTTCATATGACATAAGTCAAACTCAATGTCAGACTTAACATCACCTGAAATATTTTGTGTGAAAATGTAAACTTAGTTTTCGAATGTTATATATTTCAGCTTGCTCAGTTTTGGTAGTCTGAGATTGGGCTAACCTGCCGTTTTTCAGTGTTTCGGGCCTGGATCACCTGTCCCGGATGAATTCAGGGTGAGATATTTTTGCAGTCCTCAATAATGTACCTGCAGACTGCCTGCACCGATGAACAGGTTGAAACTTCTGAAGACATAACACCTTTTATAGCTTTGTGTCACTTTGTATCATAAAAAACTGGCAGCTTAAAAACTGCTCCAATAAAACGGCAATAACCCCACATCACTATTCAACAAGAGATAACCTTTTTGGATGACAATCACAACCAGTCTGAATACCTGAACACTTTCGCACATGTGACATTTTAGATGTATTCAGACATTAAAGTGTTTATGATAGTTTGTTTTATCTTACCGACCATATCACGGTGGAAAAGAAGCAAAATCAGGATAGATGCATGTCAAATATGAAATGAGCTGAGACCAAATTTAGTGTTTGGATCTCAGACTTTAATCTGCCTTGACTGTAAGGACACAGAGGCAGTTAGGTATAGGAGTTTCTGGGCATAGGAGCCTACTCCTGCCCCTTACTAACACTGCAGGAGACGCGGCGATGTGATCGGGACTCAGAATCCCCACGTTAAATCTGATACAGACTGCTGTCAGTGTTCAGCTTCCTTTTCGGTCTGCTCTACTTCACCTTTCCATATTATGCGTAAATGCGGTCAGTGCAAAAAGATGATGTGATTTATGAAGATTTCCAGGTCAGATGGCAATTCTTAGACACAGTCCCCTGCTCCAATACTCACTCACTCACCTGTAAGCGCGTGCACGAGTGAATGAGTGAACCGTGTGAAACCCATCACCCCCTCGCCTCTGCTGGAAAAGCACTCACTCAGTGTTGAGCTGCGGTACACTGACTCCCCCACCGCCCTGCGGAGCATCCAGGATCCTCAGAAGAACAGCCTGTGTGCCTGATCAGAATTTCCCAGTGTTTTCCATTTGATGTGGTAAAATCTGTAATGATTTTCAAGACCTGTACACTACTCAATAAAGGCCCCCTGGCAAAAACAATGAATAAAACAGAGCTATACAAAATGAAACAGGGGCGGGCCTGGGAGAGAGATATTTACCATACCAGTTTTATGTACATCGTGTTCTGCTCCTCCAAACTAAACTGAGCATAATTCATACATGACGAGCTGGTGCTGGTGCAGAAAGCAGTGATCTTCTGACAGCTGTGATCTAAAGAGGCATGAGCAGAGCTCTCAGCATTGGAACACTCCACTGCTCCTGCACGCAAAGGCTTCTGGGATACAACCATCAGCAGCCAATCCACTGAAGACTGAGATCCTCCTTTTAGCAAAAAGACAATTCTCTCTGAATTAAACACCCTCTCTCACACACACACACACACACACACACACACAAACACACGTATACACAAACAACTGCACTGTTTTCACAAACCACTTGATTGTTATAACGAGGGATTCAGCTTTTAATGTGTCTGATTGCAGTTTTTAAAAGTAAACATATCATTCTGGAAAGGGCATTTAAAAGAATACCCCCTGCCATGCAGCAAACTAACGGGACAATCAGCCCAAAATGTAATTATTTCACTTGGTCAATAAACATTAAGTGGATTTGTGCAGAGTGAAAAAGGCTGGCCTTCAAATACCTAAAGCCACTCAACAGCAGTCAGGCTCTAAAGCAAAGCCTGCTCAAAACCACACAAAAGGGAAACCATGTTTTCACATATTTTTGAACTGTTTAAGACAGTCCTGAGTCGTAACACACCCCGCACACGTGCAGACGCTCACATTCCCAGCCAGGCTCAGTATAATGGTCAAACAAACACAAAAAGAGAAGCAGGTCACAGCAGAGGTTAAATGTGCCGTTTCCTCTCGCCGCGGCATGCTCACATTAGCACGACTAAAAAAGGGAAAAGAAATTTGGTGAGTCACGCCGCAGCTCTTTTTCCATTAGCCTTTTTGGGTTTTTCATTTCTGGCACACTTCCTGTCGCGCGTCCTGCGTCCTGCTCAGCGGGAGGATGCCCAGAGCTGCAGACGGGACTCGAGCCGCCTGGGGAGCGCAGGTGAGCAGCTTCCCTGCGGATCGTTTAGGGGAGGTGCAGACGGGCTGTGCGGACGGCGCGTGACTCGCAGGGAGGTTAAGCGTGACCTGGTGCCCTCTGCCTCGTGACGCGGTCGCACCGCAGCCTTTACTCAGAGGCTGCCCCTGACATTTCTGCTGCAGTCAGGCACTGCTTTTAAAACAAAAACCCATCTGGGTCTCAGGGGCTTATGGTTCAACACAATTCAGTCACTATATACATTTCTGCATTCAACCTTTTGCACTAACAATGAGACAAGCCTCATGTCAGGCTTATAACTCTACTCTATGCAGAAAGCAGTCTAGTTTTGAGTCATAACCCCGCCCACTTAGGAAATAACAAACATTTTGTAACCAATCACATCCTCCCAGTAACTGCTGAACTAATGAGACGAGGTGGTAAAACCCTAATTTACTGTAACCTCTGAGCTACAAGCCCAGCTCCCTAACCATTACACTTCACTGTAACCTCTGAGCTACAAGCCTAGCTCCCAAACCATTATACTACACTGTAACCTCTGAGCTATAAGCCCAGCTCCATAACCATTACACTTCACTGTAACCTCTGAGCTACAAGCCCAGCTCCCTATCCATTACACTACACTGTAACCTCTGAGCTATAAGCCCAGCTCCCTAACCATTATATGACACTGCTGGCCCTACATGAGATGTGTAAGGCTTAGGGTTTGCTGTTAGCCACTATGCTGCAGGACACCCAACACCTCCAGCTCCAGGGCATGGGGTTTGCAAAACCAATTTGTGCAGTGCATGCTGGGAAGCAGATATAGAGATCATCACAATCGGCCTAATTAACAGGCCCCCCTCACTCAATTACCTCTGCGATAATAAAGAATGTCACATTGTGTTTTAAACTTTCTCCTGTCCCTTGATATATGGGCCAGCTCTGGGACTCCCCAAGGAGCCGATACCCATTTGGGCGCTAAATGCACGCGGCTCACCTCGTTAGCTGCTCCACTGACGGCTCCCCTCGTTAGCTGCTCTGCTCTGATGGGCTAATTGCATTGATTGTGAGCGGGAGGGGCATTAGCAGGATCGAATGCATTTACATAGTACAGCGCTTAGCGGAGGATTTAATTACACTGCCCCGGCTAAAGGTCAACATGTGCATATGGAAGGCATAAGTTAACCTCAGTGATGATGAGGTGGAACCGTGATTACTCGGCTCATGCTCATTTAAGTGTATGTGCCAGGATACCAAGTGTAGAAAAGTGTCTCTGCAGATCTCCGATAGGATGTTGCGTTTCTAAAAGGCATGATGCTGAACAAGAGCACAGCTTCATAAAGCCCACATCAGTGACCTTTTCCAGAAGAAAGACCAAAAGGTTTGAATGTTTGAGAAGGCTTCATTTCACTGGTCCTACGTGTACCTAATTCACATTTCCTCAGGTCTGTGAATCTCAGGTCAAACTAAATACCCCATCAAACCTCATCAAACCCCACCAAACCCCATCAAACCCCATCAAACCCCATCAAACCCCATCCAACCCCATCAAACCCCATCAAACCCCATCCAACCCCATCCAACCCCATCAAACCCCATCAAACCCCATCAAACCTCATCCAACTCCATCCAACCTCATCCAACCCCATCCATCAAACCCCATCAAACCTCAGCCAACTCCAGCCAACCTCATCCAACCCCATCAAACCCCATCAAACCGCAGCCAACGCCATCCAACCCCATCCAACCCCATCACACCCCATCAAACCCCATCCAACTCCATCCAACCCCATCAAACCCCATCAAACCTCATCCAACTCCATCCAACCTCATCCAACCCCATCAAACCCCATCAAACCCCATCCAACCCCATCCAACCCCATCAAACCCCATCAAACCCCATCCAACCCCAACCCCATCCAACCCCATCCAACCCCATCCAACCCCATCAAACCCCATCCAACCCCATCAAACCCCATCCAACTCCATCCAACCCCATCAAACCCCATCCAACCCCATCAAACCCCATCAAACCCCATCCAACTCCATCCAACCTCATCCAACCCCATCAAACCCCATCAAACCTCATCAAACCCCATCAAACCTCATCCAACCCCATCAAACCTCATCCAATTCCATCCAACCCCTTTCATCTGCATTAATTAGGTTACTCATACTCATTTACTCACACATTCACAACAATTCAGAAAGCTTTGCCTTTACCAAACTCACATTTTAGCTTGACTACAAAACTGGAAGCCATGCCACTTAAATGAAAACAGCTGATCTCTTTCTGCAGAAGACCACTGCGGTGTTCAGAGCCTCTGGACAGAAACGGGTGACTCAGTGAGAGGATTTAGAGCAGAGCGCAGAACTAATGCCATGATCACAACATTCCCGTTAACTAGCAGAGCAGTCTGAACAGTCAACACGCAAACAAGGAAACCTACAAGTGAAGCAGATGAACTGACACAGAGTGAGATAACACAGCCAGCCACTTCCACAGAGATGCCCCTGACCTGCCCTGTCTGAGTCAGGAGGCACATGATTGGCTGAGAAGCTCCTGGTGTTTCCCATCTCACTGATAGAGTGAATATTTTGGAGCAAATCAGTTCTACAAGATGCAGTTAGGTGTGTCTCATTCCATTCTAACCACAACAAGATTAGGGAAAGAAAAAAGTATGTTTAGAATCTGTTAATATTTAGATTTATTTTTTCGTGTGTGTGTGTGTGTGTGTGTTCATGTATGCACTTTTCATTAAAAGTACAAATAAAACAGAGAATTGTAAAATGTAAAATGTAAAATGTAAAATCAACAACAGCAAATTATCACAGTGAATGGTTACTCTGAATGATGGCAAACAGTCGGAAGAGTAGTCATTCTCTTTGGCTTCGATTCATGAATAAATGCATATCACTGGTTCTGTGCAACCATGGGCTTAAATAATTGGAATTTGTCCTGAGCGGAGGTTCCTTTAGGAACAAGCAGGTCAGCTCATTCAGCAGCGTGGCGCAGCCGGCTGCCCACCGGTGACCTGAGGTAAGCAGGCTGTTTCTTAAAAATGAGCGATTCGGTGATTGAGAGTGGCTTCAGTCCTGGTGGAGTGAGGGAGTCAGAGAATGAGTGACGGGAACCGACACGCGAAGGGCAAGAATGACCGAAATAAAATCAAACTCAAGGGACCCTTCATGAGAAGTAATTTCACTCGGTCAGCCATCAATCTGTGACAGCCTTGTTATGACAAAGGGAAAGGAGATCACCCCCTGGAGGTAAGTGCAGTAATTTCCTATTCAGCTCTTCTAGAAAGCACACACACACATGCACACACACACTTACAAATGAGCACAAAATGATAACGCATAAAACCTGATTGTTAACAGACACAGACAAAGGATACATTTTTAGTAGACACAGGACGTTTTTGGAGAATGTAAATTATCCATGAGAATGAGGCAGGTGCGTTCACACTGCACATCCATGAGAATGAGGCAGGTGCGTTCACACTGCATATCCATGAGAATGAGGCAGGTGCGTTCACACTGCACATCCATGAGAATGAAGCAGGTGCACTCACACTACACACCTGCTTCATTCATGGGACACGTGGGGTGCGTTTAATGCGTTTTACACAGCCGCACAGCAGAGCGCCCCCAGGCTGCTTTAGCAGAGCTGAGCTCCAGGTCACGTCACCTGTGAGAGTGTGCACCTTTAGCAAACACCTGACTCCTTCTGATCTGCATGGCACTTCAGATCTTTGCCTATGAAAGAGCTTTAAAAGCTTCAGCATTGTGTGGACAAATCTAACATCTTTCCAACACATAAAATATTTCAGTTAAATATGGCAGAAATCGCACTGATTAGCATTAAAGGAGAGTCTTGTAAACCACACAGATTCATGTATTAGATATAAAAGGATAGATAAAATTTATATATAATTTATATAAATATACAATTTATAATTAGATCAAGATCATTCATTTTAATTAGTCAAGACCTAATCTGAGGACGGGGGACGGGGATGGGGATGGGGGGGATGGGGATGGGGAGGGGGAGGGGGATGGGGACGGGGGGGATGGGGACGGGGGGGACGGGGATGGGACGGGGGGGAGGGGGATGGGGACCGGGATGGGGGGGGATGGGGACGGGGACGGGGATGGGGACCGGGGATGGGGGGGGATGGGGATGGGGAGGGGGAGGGGGATGGGGACGGGGGGGATGGGGACAGGGGGGACGGGGATGGGGACGGGGGGGACGGGGACCGGGGATGGGGGGGGATGGGGACGGGGATGGGGATGGGGATGGGGATGGGGACGGGGGGGATGGGGATGGGGACGGGATGGGGGGGGATGGGGACGGGGGGGACGGGGATGGGGATGGGGGGGGATGGGGATGGGGACGGGAGGGGGGGACGGGGATGGGGACGGGGATGGGGGGGGGGGGACGGGATGGGGGGGGACCGGGGGGACGGGGAGGGTGGGGGGGGGGGGGGGGGGGGGGGGGGCGGAGTAGGTGCAGAGACCTCAGGGCTCTCTGCCTGACATTCTCCCAAACCCTTCTGTGTCTCTTAATCGAAGTGTCACTTTGAGTTTGGGCTCCCTCCAGCACATGACGGCGGGCAGGGGGGCACATGCAGGGACGAAGCGAAGTGGAGGGCACTAATGGCACGAGATGGGGGGGCTGTGGGGGTTCCTGATCTTAGAGCAGCCCCCGGTGTGGTCCAAGGGCTGCCGCACGTGCGATCACATGACCCACGGTTTCCGCCAGCGGTCGGAGCGCACTCCCAACCCCGCGGCTCGGGGCCATTGCTGAGCTCACGCGCTGTCCGCTCCCATTTCCGTCAAACAGCGAAAAACATCCCGGCCAGTTCACCGGGGCCAAAAAACAGCCATACAAGGGTGAGGTTGTCTGGGTTCTTCAGGCTTCCTTGCAGGAGAGGGTAGTTCTCTTCCGTCATGCAGACTTTCACTAATTTCATGTTAAAAAATATCGGCTTGTTGTCCCCTTTCACAGATTGGCAACATGTAATAGTTTTCAGATGTTAGGATTAGGATGTTACACACATGCACTGGTACTGGCGCTGTGAGTTTGTGTGTTTATGAGGGGGGCGGAGGGACTGATTCAGGAGGGTGGGGCAGTACGGAGCTCAGTATCGCTCAGGATCTGATGAGCTAACGGATGCCCTAACATCGCTGCCGCCAGCACGCTTCCTCCATTACAGCCATTAACTCCGCAATGTGAACCGCTATAATTATCTGCAGCTATCTGGCAGCTATTTTGCTAACTTTTTGCTGATTATACTTTGTGATTACACTTGTTTTTTAAAGGTTTCTGTTTTATTAGTATAAAACTGTTCAGCAGTCACACAAACCCAATGGCTGTCTGTCTGTGAGTGCAGGTTTACTCTCTATTCCGCAAAGCCCAGAAAACATGCCGATGCCATTAGGTTCTGCTTGCAGTTTAAAAGCTAATACTCCCCTTTGACCTGCCCCTCAAGTCATCTTGTGTAATTACCAGATTATTTACCCATTTTAGGTGTCTTAAGTGTCTCTGCAATGACTACATTGAGTCATTGATCTCACTTGTGCTGGAAGGAGCTCCTTCACAGGAGAGAGTCATTTTCTGTTATGAGTCAACAGCTCGTCGGCTGAAAGTGTGAGGTGTGTGGACCTTATTTGTTCTGTATATTGATGATTTATGCTCGTCTGTTTGTAGCTGCCAGAGAAATAAGGGCAATGAAAGTATGTCTGAGCCCGCCTGTTTGTGCCCCTTCACACATAACCACGTCGCTCCTGCTGCAGAATTGTGCTGCCAGACTTCTTATCTGCTCCCTGGCATTTCAAAGGTGACACAGTTTACATATCTTGGGCAATGTTTGTGTGACAATATTTCTACAATAGCATTGGCTTGCTAGCATAAAAAAGTGAACAGTTAAGACAGAGCAATGATCATTTTTTAAGTACTTCACCCGATTCACATGTAGAATGAATCGTGATTAGCACAGCTGAGATTTTCTTTGGTGACAATAGTGGCCCCATGTTCAAGTGCGATAGTGCAGCAATCTGAAGGTCACCATACAACACAACACAGCACAGCACAGCACAGCACAGCACAGCACAGCAATGCACTGCACTGCACTGCACTGCACTGCACTGCACTGCACTGCACTGCACTGCACTGCACTGCAGGCTCTCAGAACACAAACAAAATCGTCCATTAGACCTGCCCTGACCGGCTGTAGCCCCTCCCCCTGCTCTGACCGGCTGTAGCACCTCCCCCTGTAGGCCCTCCCCCTGCTCTGACCGGCTGTAGCCCCCTCCCCCTGCTGCACTGCTCTGACCAGCTGTAGGCCCTCCCCCTGCTCTGACTGGCTGCATTCAAAAGGCCAGAAACAGAGAGCTCACTGCTGCTGGAGCAAAAAAAGCTTGTTGTAGATGTTGTACATGGAGGCAGAATCCTCCCCACCCCCCACTTCTCAAGATGAGTGATGAGAAAGCTAATGGGCTCATTAGCTTGATATCAGACACTCTTTAATTCAAGAGGTGCAAATTACTCACAGCGAAAGGTCAATACAAACGAGCGGTATAGCTCTGGAGGGAACACATGCAGCTGAATCAGATAAGCACCTAGGGAGAACCTGGCACAGCGCAGAGACCTTCACCTGCACCTTCAGCCTGCTGCACCTGGCACAGCACAGACACCTTTACCTGCACCTTCAGCCTGCTGCATCTGGCACAGCGCAGAGACCTTCACCTGCACCTTCAGCCTGCTGCATCTGGCACAGCGCAGAGACCTTCACCTGCACCTTCAGCCTACTGCACCTGGCACAGCGCAAAGACCTTCGCCTGCACCTTCAGCCTGCTGCACCTGGCACAGCACAGACACCTTTACCTGCACCTTCAGCCTGCTGCACCTGGCACAGCGCAGAGACCTTCACCTGCACCTTCAGCCTGCTGCACCTGGCACAGCGCAGAGACCTTCACCTGCACCTTCAGCCTACTGCACCTGGCACAGCGCAGAGACCTTCACCTGCACCTTCAGCCTGCTGCACCTGGCACAGCACAGACACCTTTACCTGCACCTTCAGCCTACTGCACCTGGCACAGCGCAGAGACCTTCACCTGCACCTTCAGCCTGCTGCACCTGGCACAGCACAGACACCTTCACCTGCACCTTCAGCCTGCTGCACCTGGCACAGCGCAGAGACCTTCACCTGCACCTTCAGCCTACTGCACCTGGCACAGTGCAGACACCTTCACCTGCACCTTCAGCCTACTGCACCTGGCACAGCGCAGAGACCTTCACCTGCACCTTCAGCCTGCTGCACCTGGCACAGCGCAGACACCTTCACCTGCACCTTCAGCCTACTGCACCTGCCATAGCCCTCACAGCCTACCTGTGCACAAGCACGCATGCATGCATGCACAAACGTAGCATCAGCAGGCCACGTGTCTGTACGCTCTGTGGGGTGAGACCAGGTGGCAGACTAAGCCAGGCTCATTATTTCTTGAATGTGGGAGCACGGGGCGGAGGCTGGGTGAACGCTGTTTGTCTGACATACCCTGGTTCATGCAGCCAGCTGAACACTAGAGATGCAGATCAAACGGCTACATTTAAATCAGGGCTGTCTGATCTCATCTGAGAAGGCCAGACAGAGGAGCTCTGCGAAACACCCCATGCACCTGATCTATGCCTTTAATCAAACTCTGGATCGGTTGAGTCAGGTGTTTTTGTGCTGGAGCTCACCTAGGCCCCTCTCTGATGAGACTGGACACTCTAGATGTTAATGAAGACCGCTGAAAGTGGACTTCCTTTATGCTGGTGATTTGTTCAGGTAGAACATAAGCAAGAAAAGAGGAGAAGAAAGTAGCTCAGAGAAAGTAAGTGAGAGTGAGTGACACGAGTAAGCCAACTTTGTCACAAGAGAGTTAAACAATAAAATAATCATGAAGTCAAAGGACATACACAGAACAGATGTAAATAAAATTGCACAAAACAACTACAGCCTGAGAGTTCTTTGATTTTCCAAACATTTATCACAGAATGAGCCCCAGGGAGATGGTAAGACTGGTCGAGGGGTCCGAAGTGCACACAACACACTGCACCACAGACCATGTAAGGACAAAATGGATCCAGATTAGAGTGGATCCAGATCACAGCGAAGCCGAGCTGTGAGATTACTGACTCCAGCACAGTGCTGTTTAATTGGTCTGCATCCTTGTCAGGTCATTTAAAGGGGAAACAGCAGCGCTGAGTTTGCTAGTTTGTCAGAGCTAGCAGAAAGTGAAATTAAGGAAAGTGTGTTGTACTGATATAAGCAGTTCTGAAGCAGCTTTGATCAGTCATTAAAACACATTATTAATATGAATGACGCTGTGTGAGAGGGGCTGGACTCCTCTGCAAGCGTGTATTATTCAAACTCCGTCCTTCCTTCCATCTCCCGAGATCAGCCAGAATAAATGTTATCGCTCTATGAACCCCGAAACTTCCAGGGTCACCTGTTGCCATAACAGCGTGGAAAAGCAGAGATTAAATGAACACAGAGCTTTTCATTCGCAGAGAGACACTCTCTCCAGCACAGACTGCAGGACTGACCCATCAGACTGCAGCTTCTGTATGCCTTTGGCTTCACTGAGAACAGAGCCCATATCAGGAGCATGTGCCATATTCTTATATATGAATACCATGTCATGCACTTTGACTATTGGCTGTCATTATGATCTCACTGCTGACGTAGGTAAAATGAGCTCTAACACAAGAGCTCAAAAAGTGCAGCATAATTAGCTTCTCTGCACTGACAGTGGCACAGTGTGTCTCCTCATGTGTGCTCCTAGATCTGAGCACAGTCTTTCACACCATCAACCATCACATTCTACGAGACCGACATGAACATATTGCTGGTGTAAATGGACATGCCCTCTCTTGGTTCAGGCCGTACCTCTCAGAACGTCACCAATTTGTGCATATTAACAATGAGTCTTCAGATCAATCTGCAGTACCATATGGAATACCACAAGGATCCATGCTTGGACTTCTGTTGTTTTACCTCTAGCTAATATTATCTGTAAACATGGCATTAATTTCTACTCTTATGCAGATGATACTCAGCTGTACATATCAGCCAAACCTGATGCCTTCCTGGGATTATGGAATATAAAAATGGAAACCTGCCTCAAAGACATAAAGGAATGGATGGCCAAAAACGTTCTGCTCCTAAACTCAGATAAAACTGAATTGTTGGTTATTGGCCCAAAGTCCATCAGGAGCAGGTTCTCAAATCACTCTGCACCTTGATGGTGTCTCTGTGGCTTCAAGTGCAGTCACCAGGGGCCTTTGCATCATTATTGATCCTGAGTTATACCTTGAAACATATCTAATAAACACCTCTAAAACTGCTTACTTCCATCTGAGGCACAGAGCCAAAATCAGGAAAATTCTGTCAGCTCAGGATGCAGAAAAGTTAGTCCAGACTTGCACATGGGCTCCTCTTCCCCCCTGTCCTTTCCTGTTTCAAAATATATCATCGTCACTGTATTTACTGAAATAAAGACATATAAACACAAATTATTTCTTGAACAGACCCAGAACAGCACTACCCATGGTTGCTTAAAATAGGGTTGGGTACGTAGAGAATCCAGCTCCGGAGCCCTCCAGGGCGGCCTGGGGCAGGAGCTCCAGCTGGGACTGAAGAACTCAGAGGATTAGGGCTACGGGCAAAACCAGATTACCAGGCACCCCTCCTCTGCCCGGGAGGGTGTCTTTTCTCTCTGACATTTACCTGTCTGCTGCCATATGCTGCTTTATGTAAGTCACCTATGAGCACCGCAGGTGAGATGGGGCCCTCCCACCTGAACTACACCTCTGACCAAACTAAAGAGCCTGTAACTTTCCTGACTGTTAAACACCTGCCTTGCCAAGTCTGTTAGCCAATTGATCCCTCTAAATCTCTGAAGCCCCATTAAACTGAGGTTCCAGCATCAGTGTTATGACTGGGAGGAAGCCAG
Source organism: Albula glossodonta (assembly GCA_019788955.1). Taxonomy (NCBI): domain Eukaryota; kingdom Metazoa; phylum Chordata; class Actinopteri; order Albuliformes; family Albulidae; genus Albula; species Albula glossodonta. Next base: position 19,313 of record JAFBMS010002555.1, read on the forward strand.
AACGCAGCAATCAAAACTTTGAGCAGTGGACTGCATTTCTGCACAAGCTTAAACTCCAACTCCTAAACTGCTCAAAGAATCCAGCTTCAAGCTCCTTATTTACAGCAGCTTGGCCGGCATAGAAGTTTTTCATTCAAAGCTGGCAATCAAACACAGGTCACAGAAAAACAACAGAACCCAGTTTATCAGCTTGGACAGAGAGTATATCCCTCAGCTTTCCTGTGGAGATGAGAAGTAAATAGAGCAGACTGCTTCAATTAACTGTGCAAGAAACACTCAGTCTGTGAGGCTTTCAACCCTAATCTGCAGCTGACAGTTTTCAAACCCCATTTTAAAACAAACAGTACACGAAGCATTGAAAATTAGAGAAGTCCTACTATATTAAACCAAAAAGCCCATTAGCGATCCATTGGAAAACAGATCTCAGAGAAACGGACAAGGGTCTGGGAAAAAACCAAGTTGGACGACACTATAAAAGCCTTTGTGGACCCTGTGTCTGAGGGATGGTGATTTGAGCTCAAACCTTCTCTCAGTAAAAATAGGAAATGCAGAATGACAACCTCACTATTGAGGACATGCAATGCGATTGAGCAGTTTTCCACCGTATGGGTAGATAACGGGAGAAAGCACACATGGAATGACATTTTCAGTCTCAATGACGGAAACAATGACTATATACAAAGAACCACATTTTGTTCCTTTGATACAAAAAACTGAAATTTAGTTTCCCTCACATTTTCTACATCACTGATCTCTCTGTATGATTGCTGTGTATGAACCTGTTCTGTAGCCTGCAGTAAATGGCCATGACTGATGGGGTGATATTGAATGCAAGATAGTTCAGTAGATAGATAATTCAGTAATTAAGAGAAGACATTGTCAAAAAAATCCAGATACAGCAATATCGCATTCTATTATCGCGTTAGCACAGACGCTGCAGACAGAAAGGGATAAACAGGAGTGCATGGCAGTGAGCAGCACTCTGTAATCATTGGTAATTAAACAACTTAATTGATATTAATCAGATGCTGCAGTGGGTCAGTTTTAATTAGCGCTCCGTTACCAAGGGTTTGCTGAAGAGCCAGCCAGGGAAACCTGCTGGCAGGTTACAGATCTGTGGCTATGAAACCATGCTGTGTGCGCTGGGACGGCCTGTGCAGATCTGTGGCTATAAAACCATGCTGTGTGCGCTGGGACGGCCTGTGCAGATCTGTGGCTATAAAACCATGCTGTGTGCGCTGGGACGGCCTGTGCAGATCTGTGGCTATAAAACCATGCTGTGTGCGCTGGGACGGCCTGTGCAGATCTGTGGCTATGAAACCATGCTGTGTGCGCTGGGACGGCCTGTGCAGATCTGTGGCTATGAAACCATGCTGTGTGCGCTGGGACGGCCTGTGCAGATCTGTGGCTATAAAACCATGCTGTGTGCGCTGGGACGGCCTGTGCAGATCTGTGGCTATAAAACCATGCTGTGTGCGCTGGGACGGCCTGTGCAGATCTGTGGCTATGAAACCATGCTGTGTGCGCTGGGACGGCCTGTGCAGATCTGTGGCTATAAAACCATGCTGTGTGCGCTGGGACGGCCTGTGCAGATCTGTGGCTATGAAACCATGCTGTGTGCGCTGGGACGGCCTGTGCAGATCTGTGGCTATGAAACCATGCTGTGTGCGCTGGGACGGCCTGTGCAGATCTGTGGCTATAAAACCCTGCTGTGTGCGCTGGGACGGCCTGTGCAGATCGTGGCTATGAAACCATGCAGCTTGGTGCGCTGGGACGGCCTGTGCAGATCTGTGGCTATGAAACCATGCTGTGTGCGCCGGGACGGCCTGTGCAGATCTGTGGCTATAAAACCATGCTGTGTGCGCTGGGACGGCCTGTGCAGATCTGTGCTGCACCATATGAGGGAAAGGCCACAGACTGGCTGTCAGAGGTTTTGCACAGCGGCACACTCATAGCGGTGCCAGCTAGCAGTGGTAGCATTCACTCATAACACTAACATGTGTTTCCCGATCACTTCCTCCAGACAGGGAGTGCTATGAAACCAGTATCCAGCTTTTAAGCTCTGCCTCAATCTGTCTGGCACTGAATCTGCCTTATCCATTATTCTGTTTACTACACAAACATACGGTATTCCATTAGCACTTCATATATATAACCTTAAAGCTACACAGGTTTACTTACAAGTTCCAATATTCATTGCATGAACTGGATTACTACTTCTTGACAGAAACCAAGGCAATACTCCCCAAACAATGAAAACTAAGGCAATACTCCCCAAACAATGAAAACTAAGGCAATACTCCCCAAACAATGAAAACTAAGGCAATACTCCCCAAACAATGAAAACCTAGGCAATACTCCCCAAACAATGAAAACCAGGCAATACTCCCCAATCAAGTGAAAACTAAGGCAATACTCCCAACAATGAAACCAAGGTAATACTCCCCAAACAATGAAAACCAAGGCAATACTCCCCAATCAATGAAAACTAAGGTAATACTCCCCAAACAATGAAAACCAAGGTTATGTCTGTGAGTTGAAGGTGGTGAACTTGACTGAATGAGTAAGAGTTTATTTCCATAATTCAATATCTGAATGTGAGCTCACAGGGTTTTTGGATATTTTGTGTTCAATGGTGCTAGAATTTATAGTGCCAAAGAAAATGATCCTCACCGACAGGGATAGGAAACGGACAAAAAAGGAGTGCAAGTTTTCTAAAGCACAGTACTACCCCACATCAAAGCAACAGGAAGGGCTGGCTGGAACACTACAGCATCTGCAGCACCCACATACTGCGCTGCTTCTCTCTTTCATGGAAGCAGCTACCACATGTGCAATGGAGGGCTTTGGTGGTACAAAGAGAATCATCCACTGTACTAAGCACAATGGAATAATAAACAATACAGATATCGAAAAAACACCAATAAAAATCTACAAGAGGTTCTCTTGAGGGCTGGAGGTCTTCACATGCTCGTGCTTCCATATTCTCTCTCTTCTCTCACATTCAAGTTGAAAACAACAAGAAAAAGATTTTTTTGGTGCAGACTTATGTTGAGCAGCCCAGTGGAGTTCTGTGGGTCTTCACAGCTCCTCTGTAGTGCTGGCGTTAGATTTCCATGATGCCAGCTTGTGTACTACAGAACTTTCCTCTACTGGATCACCCAAATCCTGAAACTACCCAGGAATAAGAATGATGCTGAGAAATATATTAACTTTACTTTTACACTGCTGATGCGTGAACCTCTTTGGAACCTCTTCAGAGACCACAATGACTTCATTTCTATGAGGTCTTGAAACAGTACATTTCTGAGCTATCATACAAAATTTATTTTTTGGAGGCTTTTCAAATGTTTTGTAAAGAGAGAAAGTGAAGTGAAATAAGGAACAAAATAAAAAAGGCTTTGCCGGTAGTTGGAGGTCTGAGGTCACTGAATTGCACATGGTTTCTCTAAGTCTTATGTTTGAATCACTGTTTAATTTAGGAGGGGGCATCTGTCTGACTACACTGCTCCAACGCCACGATATACATCAGAGACAGGACTCTCAATATTTCAGCTGTGGTCAGGGACTAATTAAAATTAAACACTCAACCATTATTTTGTCTGTTAATTAGTGTTCCCATCTTCGTCAGATTCAGACTGCCATTAATTGGCAAATTCATGAATAGCAACTCAAAACTAACATGTTTGCCCTGTGACAGCGAATTACTCCGACATCTTCACTGTCAGCAGGGATTTGCAAATGACATATTATTTAGCATTCATCACTCAAACAGTGGTCCTGATCACAGCCATCGTTTATCACTTTTTCATTACAACCCATTTGCTTGATGTTGCATTAATTGCTAAACAACTAAGGCTTTACAGATTCATAATTTGCTCAATCTAGCAGAGTGCCCCAGCTGTACCCGGTCAAATGAAACTGCCGTCATCAGGTCACACAAAATAGGGGTTTTACTGCTCACATGGGTGACAGGGTAACATGGCAGTTATGGAGCTTGCTTGAATCTTAGGAGTTGCAGGTTTGATTCCCACAGATTGGGCAAAGTAATTAACCTGTACTGCTTCAGTAGAATGTCTGTGAAAATGAACTGAGTGCTTAAGAAAGTACGTAATGTAATGCTGCTAACTGCCTAAAACACAGGTAATAAGTTATCATTCACAAGTCAAAACAGTCCTTCCCTGTGATGCTGACAGTATCTGATTGCAACGGAGGTTAGCATGGAGGCTAGTTGCTGTTTCGTATCTCATGTCACTATCAGGGAGATCCTGTAAAGGTTACTAGAGTGTAAGGGTTCCCCCCCACCCCAGTTTCTGTTGTATTTTACTGGACTCCTGTCCAATAGCACTACCACTGAGCCTCACTCATCAGTATAGCACTACCACTGAGCCTCACTCATTAGTATAGCACTACCACTGAGCCTCACTCATCAGTATAGCACTATCACTGAGCCTCACTCATCAGTATAGCACTACCACTGAGCCTCACTCATCAGCATAGCACTACCACTGAGCCTCACTCATCAGTATAGCACTACCACTGAGCCTCATTCATCAGTACAGCACTACCACTGAGCCTCACTCATCAGTATAGCACTACCACTGAGCCTCACTCATCAGTATAGCACTACCACTGAGCCTCACTCATCAGTATAGCACTACCACTGAGCCTCACTCATCAGTATAGCACTACCACTGAGCCTCACTCATCAGCATAGCACTACCACAGAGCCTCATTCATCAGTATAGCACTACCACTGAGCCTCACTCATCAGCATAGCACTACCACTGAGCCTCACTCATCAGCATAGCACTACCACTGAGCCTCACTCATCAGCATAGCACTACCACTGAGCCTCATTCATCAGTACAGCACTACCACTGAGCCTCACTCATCAGTATAGCACTACCACTGAGCCTCATTCATCAGTACAGCACTACCACTGAGCCTCACTCATTAGTATAGCACTACCACTGAGCCTCACTCATCAGTATAGCACTACCACTGAGCCTCACTCATCAGTATAGCACTACCACTGAGCCTCACTCATCAGCATAGCACTACCACAGAGCCTCATTCATCAGTACAGCACTACCACTGAGCCTCACTCATCAGCATAGCACTACCACTGAGCCTCACTCATCAGTATAGCACTACCACTGAGCCTCACTCATTAGTATAGCACTACCACTGAGCCTCACTCATCAGTATAGCACTACCACTGAGCCTCACTCATCAGTATAGCACTACCACTGAGCCTCACTCATCAGCATAGCACTACCACTGAGCCTCACTCATCAGTATAGCACTACCACTGAGCCTCACTCATCAGCATAGCACTACCACTGAGCCTCACTCATCAGTATAGCACTACCACTGAGCCTCACTCATCAGCATAGCACTACCACTGAGCCTCACTCATCAGCATAGCACTACCACTGAGCCTCACTCATCAGTATAGCACTACCACAGAGCCTCACTCATCAGTATAGCACTACCACTGAGCCTCACTCATCAGTATAGCACTACCACTGAGCCTCACTCATCAGCATAGCACTACCACTGAGCCTCACTCATCAGCATAGCACTACCACTGAGCCTCATTCATCAGTACAGCACTACCACTGAGCCTCACTCATCAGTATAGCACTACCACTGAGCCTCATTCATCAGTACAGCACTACCACTGAGCCTCACTCATTAGTATAGCACTACCACTGAGCCTCACTCATCAGTATAGCACTACTACTGAGCCTCACTCATCAGTATAGCACTACCACTGAGCCTCACTCATCAGTATAGCACTACCACTGAGCCTCACTCATCAGTATAGCACTACCACTGAGCCTCACTCATCAGTATAGCACTACCACTGAGCCTCACTCATCAGTATAGCACTACCACTGAGCCTCACTCATCAGTATAGCACTACCACTGAGCCTCATTCATCAGTATAGCAGTACCACTGAGCCTCACTCATCAGTATAGCTGTACCACTGAGCCTCACTCATCAGTATTCTCCTTCAATTTTGTGTAAACGTGTGCGTAAATGGACACAAACTCACAAATTATGCCGGATTTATGTGAATATGCTATTAAAAGTTCAAATCAAATTGCAATCAAATTTTGACTAGATTCAACAGAATTGTCCAAATAAAGCACATTTTTTTTCGGTGTTAAATCTATTCCTGCTATTTATATATTCATTTGAACCATTAAAATGTAATACTTACAAATAATTTATCAGAATTTTATTAGTCCTTTTTGATCTAGACATATTATTAATGAATGAACAAATAAAATCAGAACCAGAGCAGGTGCAGGATCCTTGGTTTTTAATTTGCGCGCATGAAATAAACAAACCAGAGCACTGGGGATGGCTGCTCTGACCCTACGAACAAACTGAAGACTACAACCTGATCCATGCACAAAACCATGACTCATGTCTGATAAATGAGGCCACTGGGTGGCCAAGATTCTCTTCCCATAATTCTCCCACCACTGCTATAATGCTTTTATTTCCTGCTGCCCATTTCTTTCAATAGAAACATAATGACAAATGACCCTATGTTCTTTCCTGAAAGGCATTAAAAAGCATGTATTGGCTTGCTTTGGGGGAAATACGTCTTAATTTTATTAACATCTCTGATGATATGAAATCTCAGGCACTATGTTTTTCCTTGTAGAAGAATGAAATGGACTTTTTGACCTCCTCATGGCTGTGCCAATTAAACCTGATAAGGACCATGAAATGCAACTTCTTAAATCAAAGTGTTTTTTAATTGAACATTTTTTTCTTCATTTTGTAAATGTCACATTTGATTTAAAATACATGGTGCACAGCCCAAAGACGATGCTGCCATTTAATTAGATTTTTTACCAGCTTAGTCTGAGTTAAAATTCGACACAGTCTTTATTTATCTGGTGGGGCTTAGCCAGAGTCTTTGTCAGACCCAGTTTAATTTACATGGCAAGAAAAGGGTCTTAAAGGTGACACAGGAGTGATACTGTCATACACAGCTGGCCCCGGGGATAGCTCCACACTCAACACTCACCAACTCACCTATCAGGACAAATTAATGCCCCGCCCAGGATCTGGCTGTAAGACAAATTCTCTATGCATGAGTGACTTTGTGAAAAATGGCTGGGGGAAAAAAAATTACCTAAAAATCACTTCCTAAATTTGGAATTCATCCCAAAAAAAAAAAAAAACACATTCTCACCTTCTCCGTTTACACTGTGCAAAACAAAAATGTGACTTTGGTTTTGACACATGGACAGTGGGGTGAAGATCACCCTCACCGTGAGCATGCAGACGGTGTTTATGCTCTGTGTGTGCAGCATTTATCCAGTGCAGAGGGCTGCGTTTCTGCAGCAGGGCTGAGTACAGCTGTCTGACGCAAAAGCTGGAGTACACACTGCTGCAGAAATGCGCAAGCGGCAGAGCTCGTGTAAAACCGTGGCCATAAAATAAACATACTTCACATCCCCTCTCAGGTAACAGAGGTGAAAGGAGGGACGGGGAAATGTGGAAGGACCCCCCAGTCCCGCTGTGCGCCCATCCCCAGAGCTGCACTGGGGCGACTGCGGGAGCCGATGGAGGCAGCTAGAGGTGCGGGAAGGCCACAGACAGCCACGTTGCACAGCTCCTGCAGGCCATAGGACACGCAGCGCAGCCACGTTGCACAGCTCCTGCAGGCCATAGGACACGCAGCGCAGCCACATGCACAGCTCCTGCAAGCCATAGGACACGCAGCGCAGCCACGTTGCACAGCTCCTGCAGGCCATAGGACACGCAGCGCAGCCACGTTGCACAGCTCCTGCAGGCCATAGGACACGCAGTGTAGCCACATGCACAGCTCCTGCAGGCCATAGGACACGCAGCGCAGCCACGTTGCACAGCTCCTGCAGGCCATATGACACGCATCGCAGCCACATGCACAGCTCCTGCAGGCCATATGACACGCATCGCAGCCACATGCACAGCTCCTGCACGCCATAGGACACTCAACGCAGCCACATGCACAGCT
>JAFBMS010002556.1:0-27341 GCA_019788955.1 Albula glossodonta
ACTCACACCCACACACCTACACACACACACCCGCACACACACCCACACACCCACCCTCCCACACACCCTCCCACACACACACACACACCCACACACACACACACAGCCTCCACTTTCATCACAGGATATAAACAGCCCTCAGCACCTGATTTCATGTTTTATATTAAAATATATCTAATAAAATGATTTGGGACTAATTGCATTTTGTACAGAAAATTATTATAACCTTACCTGAAAATGTGATTCAAGGCTTCTGGAAAAGCAATTGTACTACTACTATATCTTCTCATTCTTTTGAACAAATGTCATTACACAGAGTAAATATTTCAAAAGCATAAGCTGCACATAATATGTACATATGTAAATATAATTTTGAAATAATGCTTGGGAGGAAATACTTCCTGAAGTGTTTTGTACAGCAGTGTCACACAGAATAAACAGCACAGTGTCACACAGAATAAACAGCACAGTGTCACACAGAATAAACAGCACAGTGTCACACAGAATAAACAGCACAGTGTCACACAGAATAAACAGCACAGTGTCACACAGAATAAACAGCACAGTGTCACACAGAATAAACAGCACAGTGTCACACAGCATAAACAGCACAGTGTCACACAGAATAAACAGCACAGTGTCACACAGAATAAGCAGCACAGTGTCACACAGAATAAACAGCACAGTGTCACACAGAATAAACAGCACAGTGTCACACAGAATAAGCAGCACAGTGTCACACAGAATAAACAGCACAGTGTCACACAGAATAAGCAGCACAGTGTCACACAGAATAAACAGCACAGTGTCACACAGAATAAACAGCACAGTGTCACACAGCATAAACAGCACAGTGTCACACAGAATAAACAGCACAGTGTCACACAGAATAAACAGCACAGTGTCACACAGAATAAGCAGCACAGTGTCACACAGAATAAACAGCACAGTGTCACACAGAATAAACAGCACAGTGTCACACAGAATAAACAGCACAGTGTCACACAGAATAAGCAGCACAGTGTCACACAGAATAAACAGCACAGTGTCACACAGAATAAGCAGCACAGTGTCACACAGAATAAACAGCACAGTGTCACACAGAATAAACAGCACAGTGTCACACAGAATAAACAGCGTCATCGAATTGTAGACACTTACATGGTATACACACAATGGAGAGCTCCACCTCACAGTACAGACACCGCTATTACAGACACCACCATTGCAGACACCGCTATTACAGACACAGTTAGGCACCTCTCTGCATCTTTGCTGGTTTTTAGTTTGTAGCTTACATATTTCATATTTGTACTGCAGAAGAAGGTTTATTTCCAAAACATAAATGACTGTAAAGTCTTTTATATCTTGTGCTGTCTTTAATCAGAGAAGACAGGGTTACCAGAGGACAGTGTGGAGTTCATGGATGCATGTGTGCCCCTGTGGCAGAACTGGGGGCGGGGTCAGCTATCCATCTTCCAATACATGTCAAACACCCTAAAACCCTAAAAACCTGCTGTCAGCCTGGCACTGTACGCCAACAAACACAAAAATAAGAGATATTACCCCTGCACTGCGATAGGCACACAATTATCACAGAGTACACTGCACCACACCAACAAACACACAAATATCAGAGTACACTGCTCCACACCAACAAACACACAAATATCACAGAGTACACTGCACCACACCAACAAACACACAAATATCACAGAGTACACTGCACCACACCAACAAACACACAAATATCACAGAGTACACTGCACCACACCAACAAACACACAAATATCACAGAGTACACTGCACCACACCAAAAAACACACAAATATCACAGAGTACACTGCACCACACCAACAAACACACAAATATCACAGAGTACACTGCACCACACCAAAAAACACACAAATATCACAGAGTACACTGCACCACACCAACAAACACACAAATATCACAGAGTACACTGCACCACACCAAAAAACTGACAGTGTCCAACCTTTCAGCCTGAGGGCCTGACAAAATCAATACACTTTCTGAAATTTTTGGAGTTATTTATGACATATGTATTTCCTTAATATTCTAATATTGATATTTGTTCAGAACCAAATAAATACAGAAATATTGCCTTTTTGGTCTGTGCTGCTGTTCGATGTGATCATGCTCAAAGGACTCCACTGTGAAAGGTGTTGCCAGCGCTGGTCTTCATGAGTGAAGTTCAGAAATGAAGGGGATCAGAACACTGATGGAGCACGAGGACAGCACTCAGGCCACGCTCTGGAGCTGTCCGTCACTCTCCTCTCTGGCTGGGGGCGGGGCTTGTACATTTTCCTGACATTTCCTCTCCAGCAGTCTCATTAATCCACTCTAATCTGTTTTATGATGTTGCGCTCCCGCATGCTTACTGCACACGCTCAGAAACGTATAACCCACTCCCCATGCTCAGTAATGCAGAGTCGGATAGGACTCAGTCACACAGCGGGGGCTGACTGAATTAGTTTGGGCTCAGTCACACCGCAGGAGGTGACTGAGTTAGACAGGACTCAGTCACACCGCGGGGGCTGACTGAATTAGTTTGGGCTCAGTCACACCGCAGGGGGTGACTGAGTTAGACAGGACTCAGTCACACCGCAGGGGGTGACTGAGTTAGACAGGACTCAGTCACACCGCGGGGGCTGACTGAATTAGTTTGGGCTCAGTCACACCGCAGGGGGTGACTGAGTTAGACAGGACTCAGTCACACCGCGGGGGCTGACTGAATTAGTTTGGGCTCAGTCACACCGCAGGGGGTGACTGAGTTAGACAGGACTCAGTCACACCATGGGGGTGACTGAATTAGTTTGGGCTCAGTCACACTGCGGGGGCTGACTGAGCGCGCTCTGATCTCTTCCTGTTATGGGTGTAGTTCCTCCCGTGTCTGCATTACTTCGGTCTCACAGTGTTGTGTAATGCAGCTCATCTTCTGGGCAACACCAGTTTCACAGTGTGCCTTTTCCCTCTTCAGAGCCATAAGACTATAAATAAACGCTCTGGTTATTTAAGGAGGGATCTGGGAGGAACCAAAGCTGAGAGGAAGAGAAAGAGATGGATAAGGAAGAAGGGGAGGGGAGGAGAGACAAAGAGAGGGTGGAAGAATCCAGATGGTGTGGGGGGTGTTTACTCGTAGGCATGAGTGTGTGTGTGTGTGTGTGTGTGTGTGTGTGTGTGTGTGTGTGTGTTGGTATGCATCTGTACATGTGTTTGCGAGCCTATGTGTGTGTGACAGCATATGTATGTGTGTATATATGTGAGTTTGTGTGAACGCGCTTGCTTGTTAATAGGCTGGGCCTGTAACTCAGAGGTTTCAGGTTGGCTTCCCAGGTAGGCCAGTGCAGTTGTGCCCTTGAGCAATGTCACCTGATCTTCTTCAGTGAAGATCCAGCTGCACGGAGGATTATGGGTAAAATACTTTCTGTGTAAATCACTCTGAACCCAGAGTACCTGTGAGTGTGTGTGTGAGATGAAGGAGGGAATAAGACAGAGGCCAGAGGAGAGAGAAAGAGACAGACGAGGGAGGGATGAGGGAGGTAGAAAAGACTTTATTTTTATTTTATTAGTCAGACACAGAGAGCGTGACAGGTTTGTGCTAGTGTTAAAAAATAAAGTATTCAAACTGAAGCTTCACTGCTGAAACACCAGAAACACCAGAGATCAAATAAATGACCATTTACACACAAACAGCTTACTGTTTCTATTAAAACATTTGCAAATTATCAGCAAAAATATATGTATACACTACTCTATTATTAAAATATATTTTACTTTGTTATTTTGCTTTGATAGTTTGTAGAAAAGTGAAATGTTTTTGGGAATATATGTCAGGTCTCCTGTGCTGTTGAACATGAAGCTGATTCTAATGAGAGTCAGATATGGGTCAGGCGGTCGCAGTCCAATAGATGCCAAAAGAAATGACTGCATCAATCTCTCAATCATCTCTACCATCTCATTATTCAGTGAGCATCAGGGCTGTGTGTGTGAGTGTGCATGTGTTTGTGCGTGCTTGTGTGTGTTTGTGTGTGTGCGCGTGTTTGTGCGTGCGTGTGCTTGTGTGTGTGTGTGTGTGTGTGAGTGTGTTTGTGCGTGCGCGTGCTTGTGTGTGTGTGTGGGTGTGTGTGTGTGAGAGTGTGTGTGTGTAAGATTAGCAGCTTTTAGCCAATGACCTGACAACATGCCTCCTAACCGTCACATCTTGGTTCCCATCGTGTGTAATTACAGCGCTGTTGAGTCACACATGTGCGCGCAGCTTGTAATTACAATGTTTCTGATGGCAGCACTACTCTCAGAATTTAACTCAGCTGCAGCACTACTCTCAGAGTTTAACTCAGCTGCAGTAGAGCCCCCCCCAACATTTCCAATCGCAAATTCACACAACAAATGCGCAAACCACTTACATTCATATTTACATCAAACTCTCTGTTAAAAAAGTAAAATAGTAGCGCTAGCTGTCAATGTATGGATAAGCCTGGCCCTTCTGTCAGTATGGAAGACGAGTGCAATGAGATATTAAAGGACAACAGGAAGAGTACAGAGAGAGAGAAGAGGATAATGAAAAAGGAAGAGCAGGAGAACTGAGAGATAAAGGGGTAGATTACATTTCTCTCTCTCTCTGCACACACAGAAAGCCCGGGGGAGGAGTAATCTCATCACTAATTCATCCTTTCTCTTTGTGAACGAATGATGCACTCTCGCACACACTGAGCGGACGATGCACTCTCACACACACTGAGCGGACGATGCACTCTCACGCACACTGAGCGGACGATGCACTCTCACGCACACTGAGCAGACGATGCACTCTCGTGCACACTGAGCGGACGATGCACTCTCCCGCACACTGAGCGGACGATGCACTCTCCCGCACACTGAGCGGACGATGCACTCTCCCGCACACTGAGCGGACGATGCACTCTCATGCACACTGAGCGGACAATGCACTCTCGTGCACACTGAGCGGACGATGCACTCTCGCGCACACTGAGCGGACGATGCACTCTCACGCACACTGAGCGGACGATGCACTCTCGTGCACACTGAGCGGACGATGCACTCTCCCGCACACTGAACGGACGATGCACTCTCATGCACACTGAGCGGACGATGCACTCTCGTGCACACTGAGCGGACGATGCCCTCTCGCATATGGTGGACAAACTGTGAGTTCTCTCAAACTCACACATGTGCTCTACTCTTTTACCACGTGCCCCCTTTTTAATTCTGGACAGTATTGTAAAGGCAGGTCCTCTTTGAGCTGCATAGGCAGGGAACACATCATAACTAAAACAGATGGAAAAGCTGCAGAGGTGAGGGTCTGATCACACACTTGTGGCTGGACTGAATGAAGATGAATGTCTGCACTGCTACACAGAGAGAGCACTGATCCCCTCCCCTCAGAGGGAGCACTGATCCCGTCCCCTCAGAGAGAGCACTGATCCCCTCCCCTCAGAGGGAGCACTGATCCCGTCCCCTCAGAGAGAGCACTGATTCCCTCCCCTCAGAGGGAGCACTGATCCCGTCACCTCAGAGGGAACACTGATCCCGTCCCCTCAGAGAGAGCACTGATCCCCTCCCCTCAGAGGGAGCACTGATCCCGTCCCCTCAGAGAGAGCACTGATCCCTTCCCCTCAGAGGGAGCACTGATCCTGTCCCCTCAGAGAGAGCACTGATCCCCTCCCCTCAGAGGGAGCACTGATCCCCTCCCCTCAGAGAGAGCACTGATCCCCTCCCCTCAGAGGGAGCACTGATCCCCTCCCCTCAGAGAGAGCACTGATCCCTTCCCCTCAGAGGGAGCACTGATCCCGTCCCCTCAGAGAGAGCACTGATCCCCTCCCCTCAGAGAGAGCACTGATCCCCTTCCCTCAGAGAGAGCACTGATCCCCTCCCCTCAGAGAGAGCACTGATCCCCTCCCCTCAGAGGAGCACTGATCCCCTCCCCTCAGAGGGAGCCCCCTCCCCTCATAGAGAGCACTGACCCCCTCCCCTCAGAGAGAGCACTGATCCCCTCCCCTCAGAGGGAGCACTGATCCCCTCCCCTCAGAGGGAGCACTGATCCCGTCCCCTCAGAGAGAGCACTGATTCCCTCCCCTCAGAGGGAGCACTGATCCCCTCCCCTCAGAGGGAGCACTGATCCCGTCCCCTCAGAGGGAGCACTGACCCCCTCCCCTCAGAGAGAGCACTGATCCCCTCCCCTCAGAGGGAGCACAGATCCCCCCTCCCCTCATAGAGAGCACTGATCCCCTCCCCTCAGAGTGAGCACTGATCCCGTCCCCTCAGAGGGAGCACTGACCCCCTCCCCTCAGAGGGAGCACAGATCCCCCCCCCCCTCATAGAGAGCACTGATCCCCTCCCCTCAGAGAGAGCACTGATCCCCTCCCCTCAGAGGGAGCACTGATCCCCCCCTCCCCTCATAGAGAGCACTGATCCCCTCCCCTCAGAGTGAGCACTGATCCCGTCCCCTCAGAGGGAGCACTGACCCCCTCCCCTCAGAGGGAGCACAGATCCCCCCCTCCCCTCATAGAGAGCACTGATCCCCTCCCCTCAGAGAGAGCACTGATCCCCTCCCCTCAGAGGGAGCACAGATCCCCCCCCCTCATAGAGAGCACTGATCCCCTCCCCTCAGAGGAGCACTGATCCCGTCCCCTCAGAGGGAGCACTGATCCCCTCCCCTCAGAGAGAGCACTGATCCCCTCCCCTCAGAGGGAGCACAGATCCCCCCCTCCCCTCATAGAGAGCACTGATCCCCTCCCCTCAGAGGGAGCACTGATCCCCTCCCCTCAGAGGGAGCACTGATCCCGTCCCCTCAGAGGGAGCACTGATCCCCTCCCCTCAGAGAGAGCACTGATCCCCTCCCCTCAGAGAGAGCACTGATCCCCCCCTCCCCTCAGAGAGAGCACTGATCCCCCCCTCCCCTCAGAGGGAGCACTGATCCCCTCCCCTCAGAGGGAGCACTGACTCCCTCCCCTCAGAGAGAGCACTGATTCCCCCCCTCCTCAGAGGGAGCACTGATCCCCTCCCCTCAGAGAGAGCACTGATCCCCTCCCCTCAGAGGGAACACTGACCCCCTCCCCTCAGAGGGAGCACTGATCCCCTCCCCTCAGAGAGAGCACTGATCCCCTCCCCTCAGAGGGAGCACTGACCCCCTCCCCTCAGAGGGAGCACTGATCCCCTCCCCTCAGAGGGAGCACTGACCCCCTCCCCTCAGAGGGAGCACTGATCCCCTCCCCTCAGAGAGAGCACTGATCCCCTCCCCTCAGAGGGAGCACAGATCCCCTCCCCTCAGAGGGGAGGGGATCAGCTGAAAATCCCTCTCTCACCAGCCAGTAAAACTGAGGAAAATGGAAACCAACCAAACGTAGCAAAGTTACTCACTCAAAGAGTACTCAAGAAAGAGTAAGAAGTACTTGTTCCTCCAAAAACATGCTCATTTACTCAATTGCATGTATTGTAACACGTTACCCTGCCCTGCCTACATATATATGCCCCCACTGCAAATGCTGTCAGGAAGATCCCCTCCAATTAGCGGCCAAGCAGCCCTCCCACCGAGCACTGTTTTGTGAGATGTTTTGAATCAGCATTGCTGTTTTTTCCCCAAAAACCTGCACTACTATGGCAACGGCTGTGTTTGGGTACTGTGCTGTGTTTGAGAAGAGTTCTTTTTTAAATTTGCATGAGAGAAACTTTTACTAGTGCTGTGGTCCATCGGGCCCTCTTTCAGTAGCCAGGGCAGCCTCCGCACTGTGTGCCCAGAGCAAGCTGCCCGACCCCTCCTCCCAGCCCCCCTTAAGGCCGGACCCCCCTCTGCCGGACCCAGCCTCCGCACTGTGCCCAGAGCAAGCTGCCCGACCCCTCCTCCCAGCCCCCCTTAAGGCCCAGACCAACCCTGCCAGACCCAGACCCTATTGTCCTGCAGAAACACATTTGGAAACACATGAATTGTTTCATACTGCTTCATTACCGAGTGAACAATGCACTGAAAGCCCCTTATGATTTCATTCAATTAGGCCCAAAGTAAGTAAGACAATGGGAGACTGAACGAACGATAGGGTAAAAACAAACAAGCCAGTCAGTACATCTGAAATTTGAATATCTAATTTAGCTTTCATGTGTGAGGACAGAAACAGAGCTGAAAACGTGGACAGACTGGGACTGTGCGTGCGTGTATGTGAGGGGTGTGTGAGGGGGAACTGGCCCACCCAGACTGACTGAAACAGAGCTGAAAACGTGGAGAGACTGGGACTGTGCGTGCGTGTATGTGAGGGGTGTGTGGGGGGTGTGTTCAGACTGACTGAAGCGCAGAGCCTCAGAGGAGATCAGAGCGGCGGCCAGCAGCCGGACGATCCGCTTATGTAAGCCATCTGCCCGCCACGGCTGCGCCCAGCCCGCTCTGGGCCTGCGGCTCAGGCTCCTCTCCAAAAACAAAACACCCATCATGTTTTCACCAACGCACACAGAACACACAGGCCTGCTTTGAGCGAGGAATCACAGCACCTCCATCACTACAAACAGCAGACCTGGGTATTTTCCCAAAACAATGTCGAATAAAAACAGATTCCAGGGAATAATTCTGAAAAGGATTTCAGAAAACTGTTATGTAAATTGTTCACATATCGTCTGTGGTTTCAGCTGCGTGATTCAGACAACACAAGGTGTCACAAATACATCTGAAGAAGACACACACCTACAGCTCAGAATCATCACACTGTGTTAATCCCTGCGGTCTACCTGCACACACTGTGTTAATCCCTGCGGTCTACCTGCACACACTGTGTTAATCCCTGCGGTCTACCTGCACACACTGTGTTAATCCCTGCGGTCTACCTGCACACACTGTGTTAATGCCTGCGGTCTACCTGCACACACTGTGTTAATCCCTGCGGTCTACCTGCACACACTGTGTTAATGCCTGCGGTCTACCTGCACACACTGTGTTAATGCCTGCGGTCTACCTGCAGTAGCTTTACAGCAAAGTAGCTGAGCGGCAGAGTGAGTGACTGTGCAGGTGGGCCACTGGATGTAGATAGACTTTTTGAAGCAGTGATAAAAGGGGCATTTTAAATTAGGATCAAAGCCAGTGAGAGAGGGTGTAGGTGTGTCACAGGGTGTAGGTGTGAGAGAGGGTGTAGGTGTGTCAGAGGGTGTAGGTGTGAGAGAGGGTGTAGGTGTATCAGAGGGTGCAGATGTGAGAGAGGGTGTAGGTGTGTCAGAGGGTGCAGGTGTGTCAGAGGGTGCAGGTGTGAGAGAGGGTGTAGGTGTGTCAGAGGGTGCAGGTGTGAGAGAGGGTGAAGGTGTGTCAGAGGGTGCAGGTGTGAGAGAGGGTGTAGGTGTATCAGAGGGTGTAGGTGTGTGAGAGGGTGTAGGTGTGTGAGAGGGTGTAGGTGTGTCAGAGGGTGTAGGTGTGAGAGAGGGTGTAGGTGTGTCAGAGGGTGTAGGTGTGAGAGAGGGTGTAGGTGTGTCAGAGGGTGCAGGTGTGAGAGAGGGTGCAGGTGTGTCAGAGGGTGCAGGTGTGAGAGAGGGTGCAGGTGTGTCAGAGGGTGCAGGTGTGAGAGAGGGTGCAGGTGTGAGAGAGGGTGGAGGTGTGTCAGAGGGTGTAGGTGTGAGAGAGGGTGCAGGTGTGTCAGAGGGTGTAGGTGTGAGAGAGGGTGTAGGTGTGTCAGAGGGTGCAGGTGTGAGAGAGGGTGTAGGTGTGAGAAAGGGTGTAGGTGTGAGAGAGGGTGCAGGTGTGTCAGAGGGTGCAGGTGTGAGAGAGGGTGTAGGTGTGAGAGAGGGTGCAGGTGTGTCAGAGGGTGTAGGTGTGTGAGAGGGTGTAGGTGTGAGAGAGGGTGTAGGTGTGAGAGAGGGTGCAGGTGTGAGAGAGGGTGTAGGTGTGAGAGAGGGTGCAGGTGTGTCAGAGGGTGCAGGTGTGTCAGAGGGTGCAGGTGTGAGAGAGGGTGCAGGTGTGTCAGAGGGTGTAGGTGTGAGAGAGGGTGTAGGTGTGTCAGAGGGTGCAGGTGTGAGAGAGGGTGTAGGTGTGAGAGAAGGTGTAGGTGTGAGAGAGGGTGCAGGAGTGTCAGAGGGTGTTGGTGTGAGAGAGGCTGCAGCCACTCAGTCTCCACACACAGACTCACTCCTGCTGCAGCCACTCAGTCTCCACACACAGACTCAGTCCTGCTGCAGCCACGCAGTCTCCACACACAGACTCACTCCTGCTGCAGCCACTCAGTCTCCACACACAGACTCACTCCTGCTGCAGCCACGCAGTCTCCACACACAGACTCACTCCTGCTGCAGCCACTCAGTCTCCACACACAGACTCAGTCCTGCTGCAGCCACGCAGTCTCCACACACAGACTCACTCCTGCTGCAGCCACTCAGTCTCCACACACAGACTCACTCCTGCTGCAGCCACTCAGTCTCCACACACAGACTCACTCCTGCTGCAGCCACGCAGTCTCCACACACAGACTCACTCCTGCTGCAGCCACGCAGTTTCCACACACAGACTCACTCCTGCGGCAGCCACTCAGTCTCCACACACAGACTCACTCCTGCTGCAGTCTCCACACACAGACTCAGTCTCAGTCGCAGTCTCCACACTCACAGACTCAGTCTCAGTCGCAGTCTCCACACACACAGACTCACTCCTGCTGCAGCCACTCAGTCTCCACACACAGACTCAGTCTCAGTCTCCACACACACAGACTCAGTCTCAGTCGCAGTCTCCACACACACAGACTCAGTCTCAGTCGCAGTCTCCACACACAGACTCAGTCTCAGTCTCCACACACACAGACTCACTCCTGCTGCAGCCACTCAGTCTCCACACAAACAGACTCAGTCGCAGTCTCCACACACAGACTCAGTCTCAGTCTCCACACACACAGACTCAGTCTCAGCCGCAGTCTCCACACACACAGACTCAGTCGCAGTCTCCACACACACAGACTCAGTCTCAGACGCAGTCTCCACACACACAGACTCAGTCTCAGTCGCAGTCTCCACACACACAGACTCAGTCTCAGCCACAGTCTCCACACACACAGACTCAGTCTCAGACGCAGTCTCCACACTCACAGACTCAGTCTCAGACGCAGACTCCACACACACAGACTCACTCCTGCTGCAGCCACTCAGTCTCCACACACACAGACTCAGTCTCAGTCTCCACACACACAGACTCAGTCTCAGCCACAGTCTCCACACACACAGACTCAGTCTCAGTCTCCACACACACAGACTCAGTCTCAGCCGCAGTCTCCACACACACAGACTCAGTCTCAGTCTCCACACACACAGACTCAGTCTCAGCCGCAGTCTCCACACACACAGACTCAGTCTCAGTCTCCACACACACAGACTCAGTCTCAGACGCAGTCTCCAAACACACAGACTCAGTCTCAGACGCAGTCTCCAAACACACAGACTCAGTCTCAGACGCAGTCTCCACACACACAGACTCAGTCTCAGTCTCCACACACACAGACTCAGTCTCAGACGCAGTCTCCGTTGCCGTGAGCGATGATGTATGGCTCCTTACTGTACTTTATGAAATCTCTCATTTCACCTGCCTCTCCAGCTCCACATCGATCCCAGGAGCTGTAATTGCTGCAGAGTCTGCAGGGCTAAGTGTCACCTGGAGACAGGTGGGAGGGAAAACCTAGCAGCAGAGCTCACAGGTGACCCGCCCGCCATTGTGCCTCGGTCGTTACGGAAACGAGGCATGCGTGTGCCATTTGCCCATGAGGATGTGTGTGTTATTTCAGCACAACTCGCAGAAACACATTATGGCTCTCAGCCAGCGCAGGAGTGCTGAACAATAACACAACATGAGCTCCCAGGCAATCTGTAACTTATTGATTCTGCATCGATCGTTCCGCTGAGCAAAAGAGTGAAAACTTTGAAGCGTTTTATTTTCCCCCATAACCCCACAGAAGCAGAGCATGGACATCATCTCAGAGCAGTCTGAAGGCTGGTTCTGCCCCCCCCCCCCATGGGCCATGGTTAAATGTTATAACACCAAGAACTCCAGTTTCCATTTGATTTGATTTCCTCTCCTCTCCCTGAACAAAGAGAGCTGGTAATGTGCTTACTCTGAAACAACGCTAATCCCGCTGCCCCCGGCAACATGCTCCGTTTGTTTATGCTTTTAACCTGCAGCAGCTCTGTGTGCTGGTTCACGTACCTGCACAGCCAGGAATGTGTTCAACATCAGGCCTGCAGGGGGCCCTGGTGTCCCTACCAAACTCCTGCACTGCCCTCCTGAAGCCCCTCCCATTTAACAGCTTAAACAAATCAAATCAAATTAAACGTCCTCGCTCTGCACCCCTACCAGCGTGAGCGTTCACTCATAAAATGGCTACTGTACATCACTCAGACTCCCTCACCTGCCCTCACTGGATCACAGATACTCTCACCTCCCCTCACTGGATCACAGACACTCTCACCTCCCCTCACTGGATCACAGATACTCTCACCTCCCCTCACTGGATCACAGACACCCTCACCTGCCCTCACTGGATCACAGACACCCTCACCTCCCCTCACTGGATCACAGACTCCCTCACCTCCCCTCACTGGATCACAGACTCCCTCACCTGCCCTCACTGGATCACAGACTCCCTCACCTCCCCTCACTGGATCACAGACTCCCTCACCTGCCCTCACTGGATCACAGACTCCCTCACCTCCTCTCACTGGATCACAAACTCCCTCACCTGCCCTCACTGGATCACAGACTCCCTCACCTCCCCTCACTGGATCACAGACACTCTCACCTCCCCTCACTGGATCACAGACACTCTCACCTCCCCTCACTGGATCACAGATACTCTCACCTCCCCTCACTGGATCACAGACACCCTCACCTGCCCTCACTGGATCACAGACACCCTCACCTCCCCTCACTGGATCACAGACTCCCTCACCTGCCCTCACTGGATCACAGACTCCCTCACCTCCCCTCACTGGATCACAGACTCCCTCACCTGCCCTCACTGGATCACAGACTCCCTCACCTCCCCTCACTGGATCACAGACCCCCTCACCTCCCCTCACTGGATCACAGACTCCCTCACCTCCTCTCACTGGATCACAAACTCCCTCACCTGCCCTCACTGGATCACAGACTCCCTCACCTGCCCTCACTGGATCACAGACACTCTCACCTCCCCTCACTGGATCACAGACTCCCTCACCTCCCCTCATTGGATCACAGACTCATACTGACACACACACGCTGTAAACTCCAGAGCTTGAACTGATGCACACACACAGCAGTCCAGTGCTGAGCTGCACAGCAGTTTGCGCAGATGTAGTGCCTGCACAAAGTGGGAGAGCGGAAACACAGTGCAGCTGGAGTTCAACACGTTCTCTTTATCGCACTGATTCCACGCCCTATTTTTATTGGTTGCCGGGGGAAACAAAAACCTGAGCTGTAAGTGGGTTAGCCATGACATAAATACACTTGTTAATGCAGATTGGAAGGAAAAAAAAGAACTGGACCAAAAAGAAAATGGAAAAGAAACTATCTGCATTCGTCCTTAATCTTGAACTACAAGTATGCTGTTAAGAGGTTCTGGTTTTGCAGAACTTACCGAAATACTTGTGACAAAAAAGTCTGACATCCAGCTGTGAACTAGATTTCAGGACAAATGTAGACTGAATAATTGTGCTGTACTGTATTGCATCTGTTTCAGTGCTAATGCTAATGCCTCTGTTTCAGTGCTAATGTCTCTGTCTCAATGCTAATGCCTCTATTTCAGTGCTAATGCTAATACCTCTGTTTCAGTGCTAATGCTAATGCCTCTGTTTCAGTGCTAATGCTAATGCCTCTGTTTCAGTGCTAATGCTAATGCCTCTGCTTCAGTGCTCATGCTTATGCCTCTGCTTCAGCGCTCATGCTAATGCCTCTGCTTCAGTGCTAATGCTAATCCCTCTGTTTCAGCGCTCATGCTAATGCTGCTGCTTCAGTGCTAATGCTTATACCCCTGTTTCAGTGCTAATGCCTCTGTTTCAGTGCTAATGTCTCTGTCTCAATGCTAATGCCTCTATTTCAGTGCTAATGCTAATACCTCTGTTTCAGTGCTAATGCTAATGCCTCTGTTTCAGTGCTAATGCTAATGCCTCTGCTTCAGTGCTAATGCTAATGCCTCTTTTTCAGTGCTAATGCCTCTGTTTCAGTGCTCATGCTAATGTCTGTTTCAGTGCTAATGCTTATACCCCTCTTTCAGTGCTAATGCTGCTGCTTCAGTGCTAATGCTAATGCCTCTTTTTCAGTGCTAATGCTAATGCTGCTGCTTCAGTGCTAATGCTTATACCCCTGTTTCAGTGCTAATGCCTCTGTTTCAGTGCTGTTGGGTTTCACGATATCACTGGCATTTTTTTTTTTTTTTTTTTTTAAAGACGCCTCTGAGGGGAGAGAGTGTTACAGTGGGTGGGGCCTCTGGGCTGAGTTATTCGCAACGTTCTGACCACAGCGGTAAAATACTGATGAGGGAAGCTTATTGCCTATATTCTCCCATTTACAAATGACTACAATGACAAAATTACAATGCCACATGCAAAGAGAATTATCAGTCATTCCTGCCATCTCCCCCACTCTCACTCACGCACTCTGTGGTTACCTACTCACTCATGGGAAACAGGCTTCATCATTTTATTCATTTAAATAAAATAACAGGCTCAGCTTTCACTCATTTAAAGGGACTCATCTGGAGGCCAAGCCGAACACACACACATATGCGCGTACACGTGCGCACACACACAAATACATGCAGCCAAGCATGCTCTCACATACATGCTGAATACATTAAAAAAAGACAACGGCAGAAATAAATCTTACATTAGCATCAGAACTACAAACTAACTGCTAAATGCAAAATGCAGAATGAGAAATGGAAACTTGCAAGCACACTCCCCCAGCCCCCACTGCACACTCCCCCAGCCCTTACCGCACACTCCCCCAGCCCCCACCGCACACTCCCCCAGCCCCCACCACACTCCCCAGCCCTTACCGCACACTCCCCCAGCCCTGCACACTCCCCCAGCCCCCACCGCACACTCCCCAGCCCTGCACACTCCCCCAGCCCCCACCGCACACTCCCCCAGCCCCTTACCGCACACTCCCCCAGCCTTACCGCACACTCCCCAGCCCTTACTGCACACCCCCCACCGCACACTCCCCCAGCCCCCACCGCACACTCCCCCAGCCCCCACCGCACACTCCCCCAGCCCCCACCGCACACTCCCCCAGCCCTTACCGCACACTCCCCCAGCCCCTTACCGCACACTCCCCCAGCCCTGCACACTCCCCCAGCCCCCACCGCACACTCCCCCAGCCCTTACCGCACACTCCCCCAGCCCCCACTGCACACTCCCCCAGCCCCCACTGCACACTCCCCCAGCCCCTTACCGCACACTCCCCCAGCCCCTTACCGCACACTCCCCCAACCCTGCACACTCCCCCAGCCCTTACCGCACACTCCCCCAGCCCTGCACACTCCCCCAGCCCCACCGCACACTCCCCCAGCCCTTACCGCACACTCCCCAGCCCTGCACACACTCCCCAGCCCCTTACCGCACACTCCCCAGCCCTGCACACTCCCCCAGCCCCCACCGCACACTCCCCCAGCCCTTACCGCACACTCCCCCAGCTCCTACTACACACTCCCTCAGCCCCTACTACACACTCCCCCAGCTCCTACTACACACTCCCTCAGCCCCTACTACACACTCCCCCAGCCCCTACCGCACACTCCCAGGGCTGGACTGGGATATGGACCTAGGGAACTCACAGCAACATGGGCTTAGCCAACATGATGCTGACAAAATAACATTAGCTAGTTAACATTAGAATAGTCAGCCAAAGTTGTGACTACATTCGGGAACTATGCCAGATAGTTTATGCTGCGCTATTTGAAATTGATTGACTGAGTGACCAACAGCAGGAGGTAACAGTCTCACTTTATGATAGCGTTACAATTACGTTGTAATCAATGATCCCTCGGCCCGGTCATGCTCACTCTCTCCCTCAGCCCTGTCATGCTCACTCCGTCCCTCCTCGGCCCTGTCATGCTCACTCTGTCCCTCGGCCCTGTCATGCTCACTCTGTCCCTCGGCCCTGTCATGCTCACTCTGTCCCTGCTCAGCCCTGTCATGCTCACTCTCTCCTTCGGCCCTGTCATGCTCACTCTTTCCCTCGGCCCTGTCATGCTCACTCTGTCCCTCGGCCCTGTCATGCTCACTCTGTCCCTCGGCCTTGTCATGCTCACTCTCTCCCTAGGCCCTGTCACGCTCACTCTGTCCCTCGGCCCTGTCATGCTCATTCTGTCCCTCGGCCTTGTCATGCTCACTCTGTCCCTCCTCGGCCCTGTCATGCTCACTCTGTCCCTCGGCCCTGTCATGCTCACTCTCTCCCTCGACCCTGTCATGCTCACTCTGTCCCTCCTCGGCCCTGTCATGCTCACTATCTCCCTCGGCCCTGTCATGCTCACTCTGTCCCTCTGCTCTGTCATGCTCACTCTGTCCCTCCTCGGCCCTGTCATGCTCACTCTGTCCCTCTGCCTTGTCATGCTCACTCTCTCCCTCCTCAGCCCTGTCATGCTCACTCTCTCCCTCAGCCCTGTCATGCTCACTCTCTCCCTCGGCCCTGTCACGCTCACTCTGTCCCTCAGCCCTGTCATTCTCATTCTGTCCCTGCTCAGCCCTGTCATGCTCACTCTTTCCCTCGGCCCTGTTATGCTCACTCTTTCCCTCGGCCCTGTCATGCTCACTCTCTCCCTTGGCCCTGTCATGCTCACTGTGTCCCTCCTCGGCCCTGTCATGCTCACTCTGTCCCTCTGCCTTGTCATGCTCACTCTCTCCCTCCTCAGCCCTGTCATGCTCACTCTCTACCTCGGCCCTGTCATGCTCACTCTGTTCCTCTGCTCTTTCATGCTCACTCTGTCCCTCCTCGGCCCTGTCATGCTCACTCTCTCCCTCGGCCCTGTCATGCTCACTCTCTCCCTCGGCCCTGTCATGCTCACTCTGTCCCTCCTCGGCCCTGTCATGCTCACTCTGTCCCTCGGCCTTGTCATGCTCACTCTGTCCCTTGGCCCTGTCGTGCTCACTCTGTCCCTCCTCGGCCCTGCCATTCTCACTCTCTCCTTCAGCCCTGTCATGCTCACTCTGTCCCTCGGCCCTGTCATGCTCACTCTCTCCCTCGGCCCTGTCATGCTCACTCTGTCCCTCCTCTGCCCTGCCATGCTCACTCTGTCCCTCGGCCCTGTCATGCTCACTCTCTCCCTCGGCCCTGTCATGCTCACTCTGTCCCTCCTCTGCCCTGTCATGCTCACTCTCTCCCTCGGCCCTGTCATGCTCACTCTGTCCCTCCTCTGCCCTGCCATGCTCACTCTTTCCCTCGGCCCTGTCATGCTCACTCTCTCCCTCGGCCCTGTCATGCTCACTCTCTCCCTCCGCCCTGTCATGCTCACTCTGTCCCTCCTCTGCCCTGCCATGCTCACTCTCTCCCTCGGCCCTGTCATGCTCACTCTCTCCCTCGGCCCTGTCATGCTCACTCTGTCCCTCCTCTGCCCTGCCATGCTCACTCTTTCCCTCGGCCCTGTCATGCTCACTCTGTCCCTCCTCTGCCCTGCCATGCTCACTCTCTCCCTCGGCCCTGTCATGCTCACTCTGTCCCTCCTCTGCCCTGCCATGCTCACTCTTTCCCTCGGCCCTGTCATGCTCACTCTCTCCCTCGGCCCTGTCATGCTCACTCTGTCCCTCCTCTGCCCTGCCATGCTCACTCTCTCCCTCGGCCCTGTCATGCTCACTCTCTCCCTCGGCCCTGTCATGCTCACTCTGTCCCTCCTCTGCCCTGCCATGCTCACTCTCTCCCTCGGCCCTGTCATGCTCACTCTCTCCCTCGGTCCTGTCATGCTCACTCTGTCCCTCCTCTGCCCTGCCATGCTCACTCTCTCCCTCGGCCCTGTCATGCTCACTCTGTCCCTCCTCTGCCCTGTCATGCTCACTCTCTCCCTCGGCCCTGTCATGCTCACTCTCTCCCTCAGCCCTGTCATGCTCACTCTGTCCCTCCTCGGCTTCCCTGTCACACACTTGCTCCTCTGCCTGTCAGTGACCATGGCCAGCCACCTCTCCTCCATCAAGTTCCACCTGTAGCTGCACAATGTTGGGTACCGTAGATATTGAAGCTACCGCAGCCTCTGCAGCAAGCATGTCTGTTAATTTAGCACATTTGGCGGCATCCACCACTGGATTTTTAATGTTTTTGTCCCAAAACTTCTCTGCACCCCCATGTGCTTTTGTTTATCCATTCTGACGCCCTCATCCATCCACAGATTTTTGGCTCTGAGCCACGGCATCTGACACGAGAAACAGAGAGAATAGAGGGAGAGGGTGGGACCTAGTAAGACCTCAGGCATGTAGTGCACACTCCCCCGGCCCATAGTGCACACTACCCAGGCCAGTAGGGCACACTCCCCAGGCCAGAAGGGCATACACCACATGACTCTCGTGCACATCCATTAAAGGGTAGCAAGTTTATGTACTAACTCACCCCCCTCCCCAACTGCTTTTCCCCCACCCTCTATGATGTTGTACTAGCAACACACCAAAGTGTTTCTGGCTGCTTAGCGCTGGCACAATGAGAACCGGATACCAAACCATGGGGCACACCACCACAGCTATGTGTGCGAACGAGACACCCAGCCGCTGAAGTCATCCGTCCTGCAACAATGTATTCTGATAGTCTACAGAATTTACAAGTTTTAACTGAAATTGGCAGCAATATTTTTCATTGAATAAAATGGTTTTTGCCCAGTCAAATAGGTTTCTTCTTTAAGAATTTTTGACAGTGCCAAGCACCTTTGTGCCAGTCTTATCTGTCATGCAGATGAAACAACACAAGACCACCACGCAGCCAAAACTATAAATTGAACTCAGCTGCTCAAAAGGACATTTTTTAGACGGAGCCCTGCACAGTCCCTGGGTATCATTGCACAGGTGAGACATGTACATGTTTACCCAGAAACGTTTCATTCAGTCCATCGTTTGTGATATTCTGGCAACACTAGCCTAAGGGGAGATATGACCACATTTCCTGGGGGTTATGGCAGTTCCTTTCATTCATTACCGTTTGTTTTATCCCTCTAGCGAGTGATTCTCCACTGGGGTCGCACAGGTCAGACGGAACCTGGCCTCTCACGGCAATTATTTCACTCCTGTCCGCCTTGACACCTCAGATGTGGAGGACTCCGCCGCTGCATTACGGGCTAATAGCGAACTGATCGTTAATGCGAGAGGGAAAACGAAATGAACGAAAATTCAGTGGATAGTTGTATGATGCAGTGACTCTCCACATCTTTAAATCATTGAATCACAGAAAAAGTATCTTAAATTGCTTTATATATCAGTAACACACTTTTCAGCCTTACCCAGTCCTGTTTATATGCAGTCTGTAAGGTTTATTAAATAACTTTAAGAACCAACCAACTGTGATATTTTCTGAGCTCCTCGCTAGTTTTCTCATTTTGGACGTTTGCAGCAGCCTCCAGACATGGGCTGTGGCAGACTTTTTGCCACACAAACGGAATAAAAGATACACAGCACACATACACAGTAACGCACAGAATTTCCTCTCCCTCAACAAAACAGTGTAGAACCAATACGATGTTTCATCGTCGTTTTTCGGTCTTGCTGGCCCCCACATACACCAAAACCCAACGCAGCGCAGTGCGTTTGAGACCTCGCACGCGCATATGGCGTTTTAAAACACTGGTCGTTTGTTCAGTTTGTTAGATTTGACACCCAACGGAAAACTACAGCGAAAAACTTGCATATATATATATATATGGATATATAAAATACTTAATTTAAGGGATAATTTCCACTGGCAGTGATACATCATGTTATATCGTTGTTTTAATATTTTAATAATGCATTTGTAATATTTTAAACTTCAGCTCTCTTGCATCGTTTGCATGGCTGTAGTTTGAAGATGATACATCTCAACAACGTAGTCCCCTCGGTCTCTCTTACTCGGGAAAATTCAAAATGGACACAAAAGTGCTTAGAATAAAAACACAGTCCACTAACTTTCAATCACCGATACAACCATAGAATGTGCTACAATTATAAAAATGTGATTTACCTGCTGCGCCTGAAAATAGGGGGTAGCACGGAGTAGATAGTCTATCCAAATCCAAAGTTTATCGGAAATCCCAGAAATCTTAAACGCGTATTTTCGAGATAATGTGGACAGACTCGCGCTGCATCGCGGCTCGTGAGAGAATGTCTCGAGCGCTGGAGATGCGCTTCGGCACTGATGTTCTGTCCTTCGATAGGAATCAGTTTGCCGCGATAATACGCGCGGTCCTCACTTCTTAACTCCCTCCCACTCCCCGCTGAAATAATTCATCTGCTTCTCTCTCACACTCTGCAGCTGCAGAGCCTATTTCTTTATTTATGTCAATATGTAAACATTGTTATATCTTTCTATTCAAATAACTTAATTTCTTGGTTGCTGAGTCCGATAACTTGAAAAAAATTATGTTAATATATCCACGAATATTCAGGCTGAACGGAGTCGTTCCGAGGCAGATTATAATCCACAGGAGATTTTCTGAATTACCAGCAAACCGCAGTTTTTTTCACCCCGTGGACAGCAGGAATCAACGTCTGTTATTTTTATCTTGATAAGTTTCCAGGAGTTATGCTGTGTTTTTTCACACATTGCATAAAATGGAAAATTTAAATGATTATTATTGGTATTCATTATTATTTTAAAAAATACTATTATGACAAAGCTCCATCATCTACATGTCAACACTGATAGCAAGATAGTCACCAACATAATAATAATAATAATAATAATAATAATAATAATAATAATACGTGTACCTAAACTAATGGAGGCACCTGCACGGTGATTGTGAAGACACAGTGAAAGCCAGCAGAGAATTCCAAAGCGCACAATGGACAGACCGGGACCTTGAGCGGCAGACTGAGGGAGAGGGAGGGGAAAGGACAGGATTACTGTGGATTAAAACGCCATATACATCATTTCATCATCTGTGAGAGGAGGAGAGAGCAGCAGCAGCAAAAAATACATATACATACACAAACACACATACACACACACAAACACACACACACACAGTGCCTTACAGTTCTTTCTGCACTAATTGCTGTCTGGGATAATTGCATGCTCAGTGTTTGCACATGTGCAGTAGAGCTTTACTCAGCTGTCAGTATCTGTGTGACCACAGCATGTCAATTTAATTGGGAGAGACTTAATTGATTTTTGTGTCACGTGTTGAGACTTGTATTTATGGTTTTACTCATTCAAAAATACATTTGTCACTTGCATTTTAATGAACACAATCAAATAATTTTGTAAAGTAGGGGTTTAAGTTTTGACATTGTGGACCACAGTTTCAGTCATACTGAATGAGCAGTTAATCCTGTAATATTATCCAGCACTGTGAAAAGTTGTATTTGAGTCCAACCTGCTGTAAGTGTGTGGATATACAGCTTCTGTGCATGTGTGAGTGTGAACCAACCCCACTATGTCTGTGCGGATGTGTGTGTGTGTGAGTGCATGTATGTACCAACCTAGTGTGCGATCAATGTGTCAGTCTACTGTTGTGAGTGCGCACGCATGCACACATGTACACATGCACGCACACATGCACACACACACACACACACACGCAGTAGAACACTTCAATGTTTGGCCTTCCCTTTTCTCCACATGCTGACAGTAATATTTGCCCACACACATTCAAACAGAGACCTTGAGTCTGAGCCGGTCTATTCACTCCCTGCTCTGGCTAAAACACCTTCTGCAAGTCATTCACAGACACATAATAGCTTAGCCTCAGCGCATGTGCATGCAGTTCTGATATTTCATAAACCTGCTGCTGCTTCGATGTGATAGAAAAACATTATATAAAGCTAAACCCTTTATTTGCCTTTGTTATATGTAAACCAGAACTCTGCTGAAATGTTCCATGCTTAAATAGAACTGTGTGTAATTGCAGGGCACTTTTAATCAGCAGGTCATTGTAAAGGGCCTCTGACACAGGGTGAAATGTGACCATGAACACTAATGCGCACGGGGACCAGCATGAACACTAATGCGCATGGGGACCAGCATGAACACTAATGCGCATGGGGACCA
The DNA here is from genome assembly GCA_019788955.1 of Albula glossodonta. NCBI lineage: Eukaryota > Metazoa > Chordata > Actinopteri > Albuliformes > Albulidae > Albula > Albula glossodonta. Next base: position 22,184 of record JAFBMS010002556.1, read on the forward strand.
GCATGAACACTAATGCGCACGGGGACCAGCATGAACACTAATGTGCATGGGGACCAGCATGAACACTAATGCGCATGGGGACCAGCATGAACACTAATGCGCACGGGGACCAGCATGAACACTAATGCGCATGGGGACCAGCATGAACACTAATGCGCATGGGGACCAGCATGAACACTAATGCACACGGGGACCAGCATGAACACTAATGCGCATGGGGACCAGCATGAACACTAATGCGCATGGGGACCAGCATGAACACTAATGCGCACGGGGACCAGCATGAACACTAATGTGCATGGGGACCAGCATGAACACTAATGCGCATGGGGACCAGCATGAACACTAATGCGCACGGGGACCAGCATGAACACTAATGTGCATGGGGACCAGCATGAACACTAATGCGCATGGGGACCAGCATGAACACTAATGCGCATGGGGACCAGCATGAACACTAATGCGCACAGGGACCAGCATGAACACTAATGTGCATGGGGACCAGCATGAACACTAATGCGCATGGGGACCAGCATGAACACTAATGCGCATGGGGACCAGCATGAACACTAATCCACACGGGGACCAGCATGAACACTAATGCGCACGGGGACCAGCATGAACACTAATGCGCACGGGGACCAGCATGAACACTAATCCGCACGGGGACCAGCATGAACACTAATGTGCACGGGGACCAGCATGAACACTAATGTGCATGGGGACCAGCATGAACACTAATGCGCATGGGGACCAGCATGAACACTAATGTGCATGGGGACCAGCATGAACACTAATGCGCATGGGGACGAGCATGAACACTAATGTGCACGGGCACGAGCATGAACACTAATGTGCACGGGGATGAGCATGAACACTAATGTGCACGGGGACGAGCATGAGCACTAATGTGCACAGGGATGAGCATGAACACTAATGTGCACAGGGATGAGCATGAACACTAATGTGCACAGGGAAAAGCATGAACACTAATGCGCACAGGGACGAGCATGAACACTAATGCGCACAGGGCACGAGCATGAGCAGAAATGCGCACAGGGACCAGCATGAACACTAATGTGCACAGGGGCCAGCATGAACACCAATGTGCACAGGGGCCAGCATGAACACTAATGTGCACGGGCACGAGCATGAGCACTAATGCGCACAAGGGCCAGCATGAAAACTAATGTGCACGGGCACGAGCATGAGCACTAATGCGCACAGGGACGAGCATGAACACTAATGTGCACAGGGGCCAGCATGAACACTAATGTGTACGGGCACGAGCATGAGCACTAATGCGCACAGGGACGAGCATGAACACTAATGTGCACGGGCACGAGCAAGAGCACTAATGTGCACGGGCACGAGCATGAACACTAATGTGCACAGGCACGAGCATGAGCACTAATGCGCACGGGCACGAGCATGAACACTAATGCGCACAGGGATGAGAATGAGCATCACGAAGGCAGATAGTGAAGCATGGGGATTGGCCTGGCCATTCACTGTGGAAAAGAGGGGCCTTCAACAGGAGATTCTAGGTCATTCTGAATCATGACGCAGCCTTCACAGCCAAAAAACACACTCTCAGAGATAATGAGAATATCCACCTATTAGCTGCACTGAATTTCTCCTCATTTTTACTTGAATAGGCAGGTCATATGAAACCTCCATTTTCTTTTTTACTGATCCCCAATGACATCACAGTGGGTCAGGAAGGAACAGCCAATGAGCACCCTGCTCTTTCACAATGCACCATGGGATCTTTATTGTCAGCTGACCGACTTGCAAACTAAATTAATAGCTAGCTAACTTTTCTGTGATACAATCTTTTACCCAGGTTGCTAGGCTGAGTTCTGTTCTTCGGTCAGTCCGCCTGTGGCACAGTGCACCCTATCCTGATGGAAAGTAAACCAGCACACCTGTGGCCAGTTCCCTGGTACAAACCCTGCGTGTCCGTGACAGCGTATCATGAAAACCCTGCGTGTCCGTGACAGCGTATCATGAAAACCCTGCGTGTCCGTGACAGCGTATCATGAAAACCCTGCGTTTCCGTGACAGCGTATCATGAAAACCCTGCGTGTCCATGACAGCCTATCATGAAAACCCTGCGTGTCCGTGACAGCGTATCATGAAAACCCTGCGTGTCCGTGACAGCGTATCATGAAAACCCTGCGTGTCCGTGACAGCGTATCATGAAAACCCTGCGTGTCTGTGACAGCGTATCATGAAAAGCCTGCGTGTCCGTGACAGCGTATCATGAAAACCCTGCGTGTCCGTGACAGCGTATCATGAAAACCCTGCGTGTCCGTGACAGCGTATCATGAAAACCCTGCGTGTCCGTGACAGCGTATCATGAAAAACCTGCGTGTCCGTGACAGCGTATCATGAAAACCCTGCATGTTTGTGACAGCGTATCATGAAACCCCTGCGTGTCTGTGACAGCGTATCATGAAAAGCCTGCGTGTCTGTGACAGCGTATCATGAAACCCCTGCGTGTCCATGACAGCGTATCATGAAAACCCTGCATGTTTGTGACAGCGTATCATGAAAAAGCCCCGGATGGGGTTCCTTACAGTGATGACACGGTTCTTCAACTGCCCATGCCCAGCTGTGGAAAGGCTTGATGGGAAAGTTTAAACAGGTATGAAAATAAAAAGCGAAAGAAAGCCAAGGCAACCTGTTACAGGAGCAGCGGATACCGGCTTAAAAGGAAACAAAGCAGCTTCAAGCACAGGCACTTAAACAATAACCAGCAGTGCCCTGGGTTTTTATTTTTAATGTTGTTATTATTTTAATCAGTGCTTAGAGGGCTTCTGTGCCGTTCCCTCCTCTTTTACAGGAGCAGCGCTGCAGAAGCCTTGAACTTACTTGGCTAGGTTTAAACAGAAGCTCCACAACAAAATGTTCAGTGCTACAACAACTCTTCTGCTACACTGCATTTCACCCTGAGAAAGAGCGTTTGAACTCGTTTAAACTCTGTGAGAGGCTGGAATAAATTGACAGAATTCTGCCAGTTCATTCCAGTGTCTCTTACCTTTCTCTTCCAGAAGGTTCAGTGAGGGCTGAAAGATGGAAACCCCCGGAGGTGAGTTCATGCTCAGAGCGCAGTGTACAGGTACCTTACCTGACCTGAGCATTCAGCACAGTGCCTGTCTGTGTGGCCCCGGCTCTGGCCAGCCTGGCACCCACTCAGACAGCCCGCCACACCGCTACTCACCACAGCCAGAGGCCTGCCACACCGCTACTCACCACAGCCAGAGGCCCGCCACACAGCTACTCACCACAGCCAGAGGCCCACCACACCGCTACTCACCACAGCCAGAGGCCCGCCACACCGCTACTCACCACAGCCAGAGGCCCGCCACACAGCTACTCACCACAGCCAGAGGCCCGCCACACCACTACTCACCACAGCCAGAGGCCCGCCACACCACTACTCACCACAGCCAGAGGCCCGCCACACCACTACTCACCACAGCCAGAGGCCCGCCACACTGGTGAGACCATGAGTGCTGACTTCAATGGAAAAGATAGTGTGGAAAAAGTGTGGTGGCAGACAGTCAGGATGAGCCAGAGATCAGAGATACTCAGGTCTCTATGTACATTGAAATCCCCCTGTACCCCTCACTCTTTCTGGTCTAGCAGTTGCGCTCATTTGAATTCTCATTCCGAATTTAAGACATTCAGACATTTTGAATTTACATTTGCGTCATTTAGCAGACGTTGTCATCCACAGTGGTTTACAAAAGGGCTTTGAGCAACTGTGCAAGTACTGCTAAAACCTGGGATGGAGACCAGGGACTTTCAGAGCTCCAGTGTAATGTTCTCCCAGCTGAGCGATTTCAGCTCCTTTCCTATTATTTCTAAACAATATTTTAGGGCAACAACACTTCACATACACAATCAAATATGTATGCATGCTTCTGTCTCATTAGCAAACTACCCTGTGGCTAATCAACAACACTCCCCTCCCCCTACACACAAACAGACATACAGACATGCAAACAGGCACGCATACAAACTCACACACACATACACACTCTCACATGCATACAGATACACACACATGCACTTATACTCACTCTCACTTGACACACACACTCATACAAACATACAATCACACAAGCATACACACTCTCATTCAAACATACACGCACACGCACATATAGACACACACACACATGAATATAAACCAGATTATAAACATTATAATATGGATAGGTTATGAAAATATAACAGCAGCAGACAACAGAAATAGTGGGTATGCCACCAGTTATTAAAGTTTACCTCACAGCACTCAGGAGGGAGACATGTGTAGTGACTGAAGAGGGGTGAAGTGAGGCCCACATCAGGCAGGTGAAAAGGTGCTGTGTGAGCACCCACTCAAATTTACGGAGCACACTGCTGCCACAGGACTGGGTGCCAGGCCCCATCCGGCACTGCAGATGGGGGAATACAGAAAGCACACTTTTGTTGTTGTAGGATATAAAGCACAGAAAGCACACTTTTTGTTGTTCTATACATATATATGACACCTGCAGCACATTGTATAGACATGTAGATGACATGCACATATATGTTTGTATATAAACACGGCTGAATGTGGCATGGTCATGGCTGCGGTTGTTTTTGTGTTCTTCTCTGTGTATCTGCACACATTTGCAGCTGAGCAGTTGCTGGGGGGGCATGGGACAGGAACACATCTGTCTCTGCATGGTTAACTTGGCCCCTGGGGTGGTGCAGGATGAGGAGATTCATTAGAAAGAGAGAAGAACACAGGAGGAGGAGAGAGGCTGATGAAGAGCCATGAGGGGCTGGGAGCAGGAGGGGTTAGGAGCAGGAGGGGCTGGGGGCAGGGGGGGTTAGGAGCAGGAGGGGCTGGGGGCAGGAGGGGCTGGGAGCAGGAGGGGTTAGGAGCAGGAGGGGCTGGGAGCAGGAGGGGTTAGGAGCAGGAGGGGCTGGGAGCAGGAGGGGCTGGGGGCAGGAGGGGCTGGGAGCAGGAGGGGTTAGGAGCAGGAGGGGCTGGGGGAGGAGGGGCTGGGAGCAGGAGGGGTTAGGAGCAGGAGGGGCTGGGAGCAGGAGGGGCTGGGGGCAGGAGGGGCTGGGAGCAGGAGGGGCTGGGGGCAGGAGGGGCTGGGAGCAGGAGGGG
>JAFBMS010002557.1:0-10000 GCA_019788955.1 Albula glossodonta
CCCCCCATTCCCCCAACAGCATCACCATATCATCACAAAAACCAGTTTCTAATATTGTCCCAATATTATATTTCCCAATCACCACCAAAAAATTCTCAAAAAAACAATTTAGACATTTATAACCATTTATAAGCACTTCATTACACCTCTTGACATGCATCATCGCATGTTAAACACTGCTATAAATGTTAATAAACTATGCACATGTGAATATTACCAGTGATATTAGTAATGAGGATCTATGATGATATCAAAACCACAGCACTGGTTTGTAAAGTCACCAGTACCAGCCTCCAAACAGACAGCGTCTTATCGCGCCTCATATCGCCTCAGTATCGCACCCTTTCTTATATCGCTCCTGTATGTGTTATATAACGCCTCCACTGTGTGAAGAGTCTGAGGATCAAAATGCAAAGAGAATCTCTTCTGATACAGGCATCATCATTCTATTATAAACACAACTAATAGGAACACAGAGACAGCACACAGAAAACAGGGCAAAATCCAGCGCTGGATACGGATTCAGATATGTGCTGCGTTACGCCTGATTATGAAATATGTGAGATAAATGATGAATGTGAAAAAGATGAAGCTGATAAATCCTCTGATGAATGTGATGATAAACAGATATGTATCTGTAAGTAAAAGAGTTTATGAATTATTTGATTTATCCTTTATATTACCCAGCATACCCCACTGAGATCAAAATCTCTCTCCCAAGAGGAACTTGACATATGACACAAAATTTCAGAAAACACAACCGCCAGCAATGAAATAAAATTTAAAAAAAGCAAGTAGGATAAGGTTGTTTCTGTAAACAGTAATTAGTCAGGACTCGAGCACAGTAACACACACTCAGCCACTGCGTCATTAATTATGCTTTTAGAATCAGCAGTTGGAATTGACATGTTATGTATTTCAGATCATTTTCTAGATGGTTCCTGTACGGTTGAGTGCGACAGAAAGCCATTTTCCCCTAATTCACTGTCAGTGTGGGTTTCACTGTCGCTCGCAGCCTGTTGCAGCATGAATTCACCGCTTTCCTCCTCCTTCTCACAGGAACTGGGTCACGCTGGCCGTGCGGAGTGATTGGCACCCCGCGTTATCGATGCCGTTTGATAAAGCCAGGGTGGAGAGGACAGCCCCTTTACACTGCTCTCGGCTCCTGCACAATGAGCTACGATTAAACGTAGATCTGCGGGAGGAAAGACCGAGAGGGCAATTAAATTTGCAGGCACTTTTCATAATTAAATGGAGATTTTCCCTCCCCCCCCCCACCTCCCCCAGGCTTGCTACGATGCAGCCAAGATTGAGTTGAGAGGAAACACGGGCCTACTCATTACCCAGCACACGACTCCTTTTCACAGACTGCAGAGAAAAAAAATGTAAAACTAAAGTAAAATAAAATGAATAAATAAAAAGCGTTTTTGATTTGTTGGATTTTCCAGTAGAGGAGCGTAGCTCTTGCCAGATCACGTTCGCAATGAGGGTGCGAGGCGATGAATTTTTCAGCGAGCTGTCAAAGCGCGTTGACGGGTATTCTTAGCCGTAGAAAACAAATGTGGAGTCTCTGAAACGCCAGGTCCGTCGCATGCCGACCCTCAGTGCCCCACCCACAGCAATGTTTAATCTGCTGCTGTTTTTATGTTGCCCTAATAAGTGGTCCTGAGACAGCAGCATCACTACCTGTACCTGAGACGGACAGCAGCATCACTACCTGTACATGAGACAGAGACAGCAGCATCACTACCTGTACCTGAGACAGAGACAGCAGCATCACTACCTGTATCTGAGACAGAGACAGCAGCATCACTACCTGTACCTGAGAAAGAGACAGCAGCATCACTACCTGTACCTGAGCCAGAGACAGCAGCATCACTACCTGTACCTGAGACAGACAGCAGCATCACTACCTGTACCTGAGACAGAGACAGCAGCATCACTACCTGTACCTGAGACAGAGACAGCAGCATCACTACCTGTACCTGAGACAGAGACAGCAGCATCACTACCTGTACCTGAGACAGAGACAGCAGCATCACTACCTGTACCTGCGACAGAGACAGCAGCATCACTACCTGTACCTGAGACAGAGACAGCCGCATCACTACCTGTACCTGAGACGGAGACAGCAGCATCACTACCTGTGCCTGAGACAGAGACAGCAGCATCCCTACCTGTACCTGAGACAGAGACAGCAGCATCACTACCTGTACCTGAGACAGAGACAGCAGCATCACTACCTGTACCTGAGACGGAGACAGCAGCATCACTACCTGTACCTGAGACAGAGACAGCAGCACCACTACCTGTACCTGAGACAGAGACAGCAGCATCACTACCTGTACCTGAGACAGAGACAGCAGCATCACTACCTGTACCTGAGACGGACAGCAGCATCACTACCTGTACCTGAGACAGAGACAGCAGCATCACTACCTGTACCTGAGACAGAGACAGCAACATCACTACCTGTACCTGAGACAGAGACAGCAGCATCTCTACCTGTACCTGAGACAGAGACAGCAGCATCACTACCTGTACCTGAAACGGACAGCAGCATCACTACCTGTACCTGAGACAGAGACAGCAGCATCACTACCTGTACCTGAGACAGACAGCAGCATCACTACCTGTACCTGAGACGGACAGCAGCATCACTACCTGTACCTGAGACAGAAACAGCAGCATCACTACCTGTACCTGAGACGGAGACAGCAGCATCACTACCTGTACCTGAGACAGAGACAGCAGCATCACTACCTGTACCTGAGACAGAGACAGCAGCATCACTACCTGTACCAGAGACAGAGACAGCAGCATCACTACCTGTACCTAGACAGACAGCAGCATCACTACCTGTACCTGAGACAGAGACAGCAGCATCACTACCTGTACCTGAGACAGAGACAGCAGCATCACTACCTGTACCTGAGACGGAGACAGCAGCATCACTACCTGTACCTGAGACGAGACAGCAGCATCACTACCTGTACCTGAGACAGAGACAGCAGCATCACTACCTGTACCTGAGACGGACAGCAGCATCACTACCTGTACCTGAGACAGAGACAGCAGCATCACTACCTGTACCTGAGACAGAGACAGCAGCATCACTACCTGTACCTGAGACGGAGACAGCAGCATCACTACCTCTACCTGAGACAGAGACAGCAGCATCACTACCTGTACCTGAGACGGACAGCAGCATCACTCCCTGTACCTGAGACAGACAGCAGCATCACTACCTGTACCTGAGAGAGACAGCAGCATCACTACCTGTACCTGAGACGGACAGCAGCATCACTACCTGTACCTGAGACAGAGACAGCAGCATCACTACCTGTACCTGAGACAGGACAGCAGCATCACTACCTGTATCTGAGACAGAGACAGCAGCATCACTACCTGTACCTGAGACAGAGACAGCAGCATCACTACCTTACCTGAGACAGAGACAGCAGCATCCCTACCTGTACCTGAGAGGGAGACAGCATCATCACTACCTGTACCTGAGACAGAGACAGCAGCATCACTACCCTGTGTACCTGAGACGGAGACAGCACATCACTACCTGTGCCTGAGACAGAGACAGCAGCATCACTACCTGTACCTGAGACAGAGACAGCAGCATCACTACCTGTACCTGAGACGGAGACAGCAGCATCACTACCTGTACCTGAGACAGAGACAGCAGCATCAATCCCTGTAGTGTAGCAGCGAGAAAAACTCACTTTACTTTACCTAACCTTCGCCACAGACCGATCACATTCATTAAGGTGCAAACAGTAACCCGCTAGACAATAAGCATCCTCTATGCTTAGGTTCTCCCCCCTTCTGTTTCAGTTTGGTGGTTTTCTCAGCTCTTGTGTCTGGAGATTTTCAGCTCTGCAGGTTGTTCAGTTGTGCAGATCGATCCTGTACAGATCGTATCATCTCTGAATCATCTAGACTGGGTACAGAGCGTCCACCTGTCTACACATTATTCATCCCAGTCATATGTGCAACACTGAAAAGATCAAATGAATTCAAACAAATAAACAAATGAGCAAACAAACAGATAATTCAGTCAATGAGGTTTCCATCAGACAATATAGCAGCACGTGTTTCGTTTTCACATTCAGCTGCAGGACTCAAACAGCCGTTTTTTTGGGGGTTTTTTTTGAGAGATAATTGCTCAAATACAGCACACCAGGGGATCGCTGTTGCTTCTGAATTTATCCTCCACTTATTCTCAACATGGTGGTCTTGGCCTTTTCCCTCAACTCCCTGAGGTTTGGGAGCTGACGATTTCATGTGCAAACACCGCTTTGGTCGTCGATTGAACCAGGAGTCACTTTCTGAAGAGCTAGAACCCCACGGCTGAGAGCGCCACTATCAGTTCAAAACCATTAAATGAATGAAGGCCCTTTGCAGCCCCACCCGTAACATGTTTCTGAAGGCCCTAGTCATTACCCATCCCTACTGAAATATTCATACAGTTCCTTTTTGCCAATGTTGGTATATGAAGTTGTGCCAATAAATGGCAAATGAATTGAAAGTAAGTGCAGGTCAAATTCAAAGAGTGTCTGTGAGCTAAGCGGTGTGACTCACCAAGGCACAAAGGGAACCTGCAGGATTAGCCTCAGGCTAATAGCATAGAACCACAGGGGGGCGCATGAAAGAGAATACGAGGGGCCACACCGCCCCCCACCCCCACACACACCCAGGGACTCCACAAGATCTGTGATTCTCCATTCCACACAGACAGCGTAAACGCACAGTTACGACTCGTTTTACATGTATTTACTGCATGCCCTTCATCACTTTAAATGGAGAGCACAGGTCAGAAGGAGGCAACCTGCAGCTGAAATGGAGAGAGCAGGTCAGAAGGAGGCACAGGAAAGGGAGCTGTAGGTAATTAATGCAGGTAGCACAAGTGCGCTAGAGGCATGAAATAAAGCAACAACATGGTGGCCAGTGCGCTAGAGGCATGAAATACAGCAACAACATGGCGGCCAGTGTGCTAGAGGCATGAAATACAGCAACAACATGGCGGCCAGTGCGCTAGAGGCATGAAATACAGCAACAACATGGCGGCCAGTGCACTAGAGGCATGAAATACAGCAACAACATGGCGGCCAGTGCACTAGAGGCATGAAATACAGCAACAACATGGCGGCCAGTGCGCTAGAGGCATGAAATAAAGCAACAACATGGTGGCCAGTGCGCTAGAGGCATGAAATACAGCAACAACATGGCGGCCAGTGTGCTAGAGGCATGAAATACAGCAACAACATGGCGGCCAGTGCGCTAGAGGCATGAAATACAGCAACAACATGGTGGCCAGTGCGCTAGAGGCATGAAATACAGCAACAACATGGTGGCCAGTGCGCTAGAGGCATGAAATACAGCAACAACATGGTGGCCAGTGTGCTAGAGGCATGAAATACAGCAACAACATGGCGGCCAGTGCACTAGAGGCATGAAATACAGCAACAACATGGCGGCCAGTGTGCTAGAGGCATGAAATACAGCAACAACATGGCGGCCAGTGCGCTAGAGGCATGAAATACAGCAACAACATGGCGGCCAGTGCACTGGTAGAAAAGGCCAGCAAATAAATTACACATGTTTGAAACAAGGTCAACTTTCTGGGTTATCAAATTTTATTATTTTCCTGTATTCTGGGCAAAGAAACATTTAAATGCTCTTTCCCGATGAATGCGCAAGTCCTTTCAACATTCTGTTTACCACGGAAAATAGAGACAAATTATGAACAAGCTAATAACAGAAAACATGGATGGAAAATCATTCTGTTCCATTGAATTTTCATGAGATGATATGTGATGAAAATGCATTACACATGAAAATACAATGGAAGAAGCCTGCAGCTTCAGCTCAGGGCCACAGCACACCCATCTATTGTGGTTTATTTTTTTTCCATACGCTTCGCCCGAGCTTTTTATTCCTTATATGCGTCAACTCCAGCGTAAGATTTTCCAATGTGGAGCTGCCTTTGAATCTGCAAGAAAACATATAGAGAACTAAGAAAGAGAGAGACAGAGAAGGGGAGAGGAAGAGAGAGGACTGAGAGACAGCGAGAAAGAGAGAGAAGGAGAGAGGAAGAAAAAGGACTGAGAGACAGCAAGAAAGAGAGAGAAGGAGAGAGGAAGAGAAAGGACTGAGAGACAGCAAGGAAAAGAGAGACAGTAGGAGAGCGGAAGACAGATCTTTCCTAAAGATCAGATGATTTCCTAAACTCCTGGTGTACTATGTTTTGACAAAATTTGCTATTTCATGGCGCAATAAGAGCATTGCAAAATTATTTTAAATTGAACTGAACTGAATTGAGGTGAAGAAGCAGAGACATATATGAGGCCTGAGGTATTTCCTATATGTTTTATTTACATTCATACCATGACTTGATTAAATACTTAATTCTGATAGGTGGAGAGGGTGTTCATTATTTCTCAATAATTTCACATCTGAATTAGATCCAGCAAAAGTGGCCTCATCACAGTTCCAAATTAATACTCAAGCCACTTGAACATCATATTTCCAAAGACCACTATAATTACTGCTGACGAAAAAACATTTACTGAACAAGAGCCATTTTGTTAAATTGTATCTAAAAGTGGAACAAACCACCATGGTTTGTTAAATTTACTTCTACAGGGTGTTTTTTTTCCTTAAATAATCTGAATCCAGCACAGATATTGTGGGGTGAAAGAGTCAAAAGAGTGAAATGAGATGCTCAATCTGAGAAACACTGACAAACCACATATATAAACCGCAACCACACGGCAATAACCTGTTTCTGTGGATTTATATAAATAAACCCATGCTACATATTCAGTGATAAAACCTGCGATTTTTTGTGTAAAATGGGTTTCAAACTCCCAAGACAGAGATAACTCATTCATTGACACGCCACGCGTCTCACAGCCATGATAAAAAAGGAGCCAGATAAGCTTCTGCACTGAGAGAGAGAGACAGAGAGAGAGAGACACAGAAACTTCTCTAATTAAAAAAAGAGAAATGTGGAGCCAGTAACCTCGAGTGCAGAGAATAAAATATATTGAAGGTCATCGGCAGGTCATTGTAATGCTGCGTCTGAGCAGGAATTCAATCACGAAATCTCAGCATGACCTCAAGCTGCCTTTTAAAAAACTGTCACACACAAAGACCGGCCATGCCAGGAGAGCACAGACTGCTTACTTTTAACATGTGTACTGAATCAGTGCATGAAGGGGAAGGGAAAGGTATATTGTCAGGGAGAATGTAAGCGGGTATTCGCAAAGACACGGCCTGAGATCAGAAAATTGTACAGCAAGCTAGCAGCCAGGCAAGTGTTTACGCTGCTTTTTAGCAGTTATGTCCCACTACGGTTTTACATTTTGTACATTGCTATGATAATATTTGTTTTATATATTATTGTATGTTGTATACTGTTTATATGTGTTCATTTTGGGGCATGAAATAAGTACATAAACCTTAGCCTTTCATTTGCCTCAATGTTTTGTCCAAGAGGATGATGGGAAAATTATGTGTAGCAGGGGATGGAGAGGAGTTTTGTCCAAAGTCCCAAAAATGAAAAAGGATACATCCCCCCGCCCCCCACCCCCACCCAAACCACCCGCTGGTTCCATAGTCCTGTTCCCAGTCAGGGAGTTTGGTTTCACCAGTGTCCCACATTATTTAAACCTTTTTCTATCGCTGTTTTCCGACTGATCCCGTTTGTAGAGCTGTTCCTAAACTGAGCTGTCCTGCTTTGACAGCTGTCGTTTAGTTTCACAACCAGTCTATCTCCAGCCGGTACTGAATTATTTAAGAGGAGGTAAACAAACTTGGTTTCCGGAACAAACTTTCTAAACATAAGCGGTCTGAAAACGCCCGAGGTCTACATCCGCTGCCACCGAAAATTCGTCTGACCTGATTACTGTCAGGGATTCCTACGCACTTTCCATGGGTTTTCACGTTGTCATGGAAACTACCCCAGGTGTATTTCAGAACTTTTTTTTTTTCTTTTAGGCGGGTGATATTTTGGCCAAGAAATCGGAATGAGACAAAAAAACCTCCTTCAGGATGAGCGTCCCAGTCGAAAGCAGAGTGTGGGAGGGGGACATGGAAATGAGGCGACTCCTCTGGATTTTCCATCTCCCCTCTCCTCTCTGACCTCGCAGTGTGAAATCTCCGCCCCACCCTCCAGCACCAGCGCAGCCGGGGTAGACTGTGGGAACCGGCGCACCAATTAAAACCATGACGCAACTCCACCCTGCCTTGAGCGTCGGCAACGCCCATCTCCTCAACCACAAAGACCCTTAAATTTCCCCATCTCCGCTCGCCGTTCTCCCCGGCAGCGTTGGCACGGTTCCTCTAAATCCGCATCTCAGACTGATGTTCTTTGTTCTACAAAGCGGAAGCGGTTTCACAGCCCCTAGAAAGCCGCTTTGATAGCTGTCCCCCCGAGCCATTTGCCAAACTCATTCATTTTTCATAACCAGTCAGCCTCCAGCTCCCAGCTCCAAACGCCCATGCAGAGGGAGTCAGTGGGAGCAGACGCTCCGGGAAGAGAGGCCCTCCGCCCCCTCTCTGCTCCCTCTCTGCTCCCTCTCTGCCCCTCTCTGCTCCCTCTCTGCCCCCTCTCTGCCCCCTCTCTGCCCCCTCTCTCTCTGCCCCTCTCTGCCCCCTCTCTGCTCCCTCTCTTCCTGAGAGTACTACTCCAGACCCGCGCTCCCGGCCCTAAAATGATTAACAGCCATCTCATTCTGACAGCGTTGCACAATCCCACTTTCTTCCACTTTCTGCTGGGATTGGAGCGATTACGGTGAAAAAGCTGCAAATTAATTCCACAAAATAATGTTTTTACAGCAGCCCCTAAACCAGAGCTCCACACAAAACATGCATTGATTTTTAGCTAAGCAGCCACACCACCCTGTACCCTTCTACTGTCACACTGCTGAAGCTAAGCAGCCACACCACCCTGTACCCTTCTACTATCACACTGCTGAAGCTAAGCACCACCACCCTGTACCCTTCTACTGCCACACTGCTGAACTAAGCACACACCTCTGTACCCTTCTACTGTCACACTGCTGAATCTAAGCACACACCACCCTGTACCCTTCTACTGTCACACTGCTGAAGCTAAGCAGCCCACCCACCCTGTACCCTTCTACTGCCACACTGCTGAAGCTAAGCAGCCACACCCCCTGTACCCTTCTACTGCCACACTGCTGAAACTAGCACACACCACTCTGTACCCTTCTACTGTCACACTGCTGAAGCTAAGCACCCACCCCCCTGTACCCTTCTACTGTCACACTGCTGAAGCGAAGCAGCCACACCACCCTGTACCCTTCTACTGTCACACTGCTGACGCTAAGCAGCCACACCACCCTGTACCCTTCTACTGTCACACTGCTGAGCTAAGCAGCCACACCACCCTGTACCCTTCTACTGTCACACTGCTGAAACTAAGCAGCCACACCACCCTGTACACTTCTACTTTCACACTGCTGAAGCTAACAGCTACACCACCCTGTACCCTTCTACTGTCACACTGCTGAAGCTAAGCACACACCACCCTGTACCCTTCTACTGTCACACTGCTGAAGCTAAGCAGCCACACCACCCTGTACCCTTCTACTGTCACACTGCTGAAGCTAAGCAGCCATACCACCTGTACCCTTCTACTGTCACACTGCTGAGCTAAGCAGCTACACCACCCTGTACCCTTCTACTGTCACACTGCTGAAGCTAAGCAGCCACACCACCCTGTACTCTTCTACTGTCACACACTGCTGAAGCTAAGCAGCCATACCACCACCCTGTCCCCTTCTACTGTCACACTGCTGAAGCTAAGCAGCTACACCACCCTGTACCCTTCTACTGTCACACTGCTGAAACTAAGCCCCACCACCCTGTACCCTTCTACTGTCACACTGCTGAAGCTAAGCAGCCACACCACCCTGTACCCTTCTACTGTCTCACTGCTGAAGCTAAGCAGCCACACCAC
>JAFBMS010002557.1:12500-27337 GCA_019788955.1 Albula glossodonta
TCCATCTCAAAGGCAAAGAGATACAGATGTGCAAATCTAAACAGCATTAGAACATACATCCTGAGTTTACAGGCCATAATCAGCCTGCCAGGTGCATATACACCTGTTTAATCATGTGTTATTCATACAAAAAGACCTCAGACTGGGTTGTTTCTAATAAGGGAATACAGTGACACTAAAAAATCACTCCTTTTAAACATGCACAGGTGCTTCTATCCTTTGATGTGATTTATATTAACTACAAATCTAAAATCAGAAAAAACAGGATGCTTCTATTTTGTTTTTCCCCCACTCATATGAAATATATTTCTTAGGCATGAGATGTGCTCATATTATATTTCCCGAAGGCGTAGTTTCCATCATTTTCTCGCGCATCGTCGTCGTCACAGGCTGGCTTCTGCTGAGTGAGCCGCAGCTTTCCCCAGGGTGCCATCAGCTCGGCGCCTGTCAGACAGAGCCCTTTAAAACAGGTGGCAATCAAAACATTATATATGACACCCTGTCACCAAATTAGGCCTAACAAGCTGAATTGATTTCCACAGCACAGTCACCACCATTAATGAAAGACAGTTTTTAGGTGCTTTAATCAATGGCAAAGTTTAAGTTTAACATGATGTATTTTCTTCACCTCTACAAATATTAGTCATTTTGCGGATGTGTTGGTGGCTTAATATATCTGGTGGAGTGAAGCAAGCTTGAAGTTAAAGCATCTTTTTTGTAAGCATGTACAGTATCTCAGATACTGATGAACATGGAGGGATATTGGAACAGTAGAGGAATGCTGGGATACTGGAGGGGTGCTGGCATATTAGAGGAAACTTAATAGTTAATTCCGAATAGAATCTTAATTGTGACATCACAATTAAGATTAATTTCCATTTGACTCAATCATGACTTGACGTTATCAGCTTCTATAGCCAGTCTGAGCTTTTTCACACAGGATCCTTCCCTCTTAATGTTTTTTATGTTTCGACAAACAGAGCAGGTTGGCAAATTATCAGCACTGCCAGCCAGCCAATCAGGGCTGTGTTTCATTAATCTGAATACCACACCATCTCGAACAGCCTGTTCATTTCAAGGGAGAAATAGCCGCAGGGAAATACATGATTAAAAACATGTATTGATGTTTTTCCATTCAAAAAATACATTCATTTTGTATGTAGCCAGGAATGACTTAACATCAAAACTGACATCGCACTATGAGGACCCCCCCCCCAAACCCCCACCCAGTTAGTTTACTCAGTGAAGTCAGTGTTTGGCCCGACCCCCCAGGGAAACCAAAGCTGACACAGTCTCCGCTCTGCCCTGAGGTCCGGAGCTCACTGAGTCCGTCATGAGTCTGATGGTGAAGCTGCATCTGTAGCGGCTGCAGCGGAGGGAAGCTCATTTGGCATTTTGGGCACGGTGCCCTACCCAGCACAGCCCGCGTCCCACAATGCAACAGTCTCCAAGCAGTCAAACAGCTCCAGTTGGAAAAAAGACTGAATGAAAAGATACAAAAGATGGCACAAAGGCTCTGTCGCACACAGGCCTGTCTGAGCCAGGGAAAACACCATGGGGGGGGCGGGGGGCTTACACAACACCCCCCCCCCACTCTATCTTTTGCTCTCTCCATCTCCCAGTCCTCCTCCTTTTGAGGAGCGTATAAAAGAATATCTGATGTAGACCCAGCGCCGGAGCGACTGAGTCTCCACTCTAAAGGAATCATAAATGACGTATGCAGCAGCTCACCCTCTCTCTATAGCCAGAGTACGCAATCACACTTATACTCTCACGCTTATGCACACATATATAAATACACACAAACACACACTTATGCATGCACACAGGCATACATGCATCTATATAAATATATATATGCGCATGCACACACAGAAACATGTACACACATACTCATGCACACAAACTTATAAACATGCTGACATATTTATAAACACAAACACTAATACATACTCATGTATGCACACATTCTCAAACATAAACACAATCACACACACATACACACACACACACTCTCACTCACATACATACAAACACACACACAATCCTGACCAATGGGAGCACAGCTTTTGACTCCAGGCTTTTCTCCAGCTGTATAAATGAGTCTCAGGATGAGAGTGCTGCATTCTTGTATCCAGCCATATAAGTGGAGGGTGTGTAGAAACGTTCAGTGTGTAAGTGGAGGGTGTGTAGAAACGCTCAGTGTGTAAGTGGAGGGTGTGTAGAACGCTCAGTGTGTAAGTGGAGGGTGTGTAGAAACACTCGGTGTGTAAGTGGAGGGTGTGTAGACACGCTCGGCGTGTACGTGGAGGGTGTGTAGACACGCTCGGCGTGTAAGTGGAGGGTGTGTAGACACGCTCGGCGTGTAAGTGGAGGGTGTGTAGACACGCTCGGCGTGTACGTGGAGGGTGTGTAGACACGCTCGGCGTGTACGTGGAGGGTGTGTAGACACGCTCGCCGTGTAAGTGGAGGGTGTGTAGACACGCTCGGCGTGTAAGTGGAGGGTGTGTAGACACGCTCGGCGTGTACGTGGAGGGTGTGTAGACACGCTCGGCGTGTACGTGGAGGGTGTGTAGACACGCTCGGTGTGTAAGTGGAGGGTGTGTAGACACGCTCGGCGTGTACGTGGAGGGTGTGTAGACACACTCGGCGTGTAAGTGGAGGGTGTGTAGACACGCTCAGTGTGTACGTGGAGGGTGTGTAGACACACTCGGCGTGTAAGTGGAGGGTGTGTAGACACACTCGGTGTGTAAGTGGAGGGTGTGTAGACACGCTCGGTGTGTACGTGGAGGGTGTGTAGACACGCTCGGTGTGTAAGTGGAGGGTGTGTAGACACGCTCGGTGTGTACGTGGAGGGTGTGTAGACACGCTCAGCGTGTAAGTGGAGGGTGTGTAGAAACGCTCGGTGTGTAAGTGGAGGGTGTGTAGACACGCTCGGTGTGTAAGTGGAGGGTGTGTAGACACGCTCGGTGTGTAAGTGGAGGGTGTGTAGACACGCTCGGTGTGTACGTGGAGGGTGTGTACACACGCTTGGTGTGTAAGCTGTTCTGGAGAAGAGCAACTCTCTGTACGTACATGTGATGCCTATGATTCTTTGGCTGTGGTGGTAAGAAAAGGAAACTATGGAGTGAAAAACGCTCTGAGTAAATGACTACAATGTGCAGATAACAGGTGCCGTTCATGCTGTCAGCGTTTACACATTTTCTCTGCAAATAAGGCCCCTGTTGGATTGAAGATGACACACAGACAGGTGGCTAATATCGCAGTGTCATTATGACACCCAAGAATGACATCCAAAATTAGGATCGAGTGACATGCCCTAACGTAATTCTAATTTATCGAAGTGTACAAGTGTGACATGGCCCCCTGCACTCCAACACAAATATTTATTTTCCAAACTTCCGATAATGTAAACACAATATTGATTATGTAACAGGTTATTGCGCAAGAGGTTTTAGATAATCTGCTTCAGATGGCTGACTTGATAATAATAATAAAAACACAGGAAAAGAGCGTCACACTCTGCTGCTCTGAGTTATGTTAGAGGTGTTGCGTTATGTCATCAGGGCATGATGTGTGTCTGTCTCTCTCTCTCTCTCTTTCTGGGAGAAGAGAGGATGAGGAGAAAGAAAGAGGGGTGTTATATAACGTGTGACCGGTGCCAGCGCCCCTGCCGGCGGCCGCAGCGCGGGACCCAGGTGCTGTTTACGCTCGGAGTCAAGCGCAACAGCCCGGCCGGAGCAGACCACTCATCCTTCCGCCCATCGGCATGGAGACCGGCCAACCCGCCACTTCGCTGTGTGACTCCATCCATCGCCACAGTAACACACGCGGCACGGCTCGGGCGCAGGCACGCACTCAGCCTGGCGGCTTGGCGGTCCTGTCCTCCCGACGACCAATCAGAACGCCGTTTGATTCAGTCTGGGTTTACTGGAGGTTTAGGAGCTGCCCTTAGTACGCCCTTAGAACAGTGTGGAAAGACAGAAAAAAACATAAACGCCTCCAACGCAAGTCCAGCTAAGACGGTCAGAAAGCAGAAGTGCCTGCGTGGTTTTTAAATTGCATTTCACAAAGACAGACAAACTCCTGGAGGCAGGTATCATTTACCTGCAAAGAGCATGTCATCGTGCTCTGAGCAGTGGCTACCTTCAATGTCCCGTAACAGTGGGAACATATGCAGCTGCAGGGACAACATCAAAAACATCGAAATATATATGAAAACACAACGCACTCAACTCCAGGTAAACCAGCCTGCTGAGGGAATTTGATAGTAGTTGGTATAGGAGGTAATGCTGATTCAAATTTTCAAGTATTCTACCTGCAGGTACATGGTCCTCCACTGATTTCTAGACATCAATGGAAGTTGCTGTTAGTCGATTTGCTGTTCCAGTAGACAAAGGAATCTGCAAAGAAGTAATCTTTGGATGCACAGTGTATCATTATGAAAAATGAGAGTGATGCTGGGTGAAGTACCGCTGCAGTGAACGTAAATTGTTGGGTTTGGGGGTTCTGTTCCCGCTGAGAGAGCTGGGGTACCCTTGGGCATGATGCATAATCAAAGCGCTTATGTAATCGCCAAGCCGTACGCATGATCACTATCTCAAACCATAAGCTGAGAGAAGTCACCCTGGATTATGCCTGCCTGCTAAAGCCCATGAAATAATGACTGAGTTTTTTAAAGGGTGATCTTTAGTGTCCATCCATGCGGCCCAAATCAGCCTAAATTTAAACAAAGTCTGATAAACTCCATGATCTAATGGAACAGCGTCTCTGTGTCTGATGAGGATGAGGTGGACTGCGCTCTCCGGCCTGCTTTTCTGGGCTGTTTGAATCAAGCCATAGCTGTATTCCATATCTGCAAATATTAAATTAATCTGCAAATATTTACCCACAACACAGACATCTGTCACGGGGACCAAGCCTGGCATGAGAACAGAGGGGAGACGTTTAAAAAAGCAACTTCGTCATTTTCGCTTTGTACACTGCAGCCTCTGTAGGCAAAATTCACATAAAAGTCCATTTTAATAAAAGATGATTCTGGGAAAAAATGTTGTTTTTTGTCTCATCATTGTAATACACTGACACAGGGAGGCCTTATACTGTGGCTTTGTGTGGCAGGCTTACACTGCTCTGCTATGAGCCTGGTGACAGCAGTGCAGTGGGGGGTGAGTATGTATGTACGTATGTGGGACAGATGTCTGTGCATGTGCTTTTGTGATCAGTGTCTTTACCGCGTGAGCTACCCAGGGGCCCCTGGCTCTGCTGTTCGATGGTGTGACTGCAGCCGCGGTCTGTCGGTACAGACTCATATTTCATAATGCTACAGCACTCAGCGTCATGGGCATTCTGCGTTGTCATGGTAACCCCTGATGATGGTGACGGGGGGCTGGGGGGGGGGGGGGGGGGGGGGGGGGGGGTGCTGCTGTAGCTAGTTCCTTTTAGTGCTCGAGACTCTCATCTTCCAGTGAACAGTGCACGTCCGGACCCCTCTAGCGCCCTGGCAAGCTTAGCTGCCCTGAGCTCCCATTCCCAGCACCGTGTGTGATTGTCTATTTACTCAAGTTTCTTTAATTAAAGCCACCGAAGAGCTGCCGCAATAACGGAGAGAATTAGGAGAGTAATAAACTGTTGCACTCATTTTCACTCGGGTTCTGTGCCTGCAAGCCCAGAGTCTCAGATATATGCAGTGAATATGCTCCGGGACTGTTATTATACAGCACTGTTATCGTTATTGTTATTGCATAATTAATCCATCAGCTGTGTTAGTTTTTATTTGTTTTCTCGTGATCCAGAACACCGCAGAGGCAGAACTGCTGAGACCTCAGGCCTGTTTGCTGACGCCGTTTTGAAATGTGAGGAAATTCAACCCTGTGCTACGTGAGCGCAGACATCTTGCAGGCGCATGGAAGCAGCACATGGTTACACGGTTATCTAACTACTGTCTCCATTGTGGCCACCCAAATTCAGTGATGGGTTTTATTCATAAGCCGAAGCGCAGGTAATACTCGTGAACAGCCACGTGTAGGTGGCAGCTTCGTAGTGCTAAGTGTAGACACAGGGTAACTTTTCAGGGTCGGAGAAATCCTCCTCACTCGGAAACGCCCCACAGGCGACCTCTGCCAGGGAAAGTCAGCGTTTGAGCGTTCCCCACGGTGTGCCAGAGAGGGCACATCTGGAGAGGAGCGCGGCGGGGCGCAGGGCATCCATACAGAGCCCCGGATAACTGTGACAGGTCACTTACGAGGAGAGCCCCTCGCAGACATGCTCCTGTAGGAGCACAGTTAGTGAGAAAGGACACAGAGCACTGATTCATTTCCACAGACTGGAGCCAGGAACGGGCCCAAGATTACAAGACAGCGGTTGGTAAAAAAAAAACTGAAACGATTTAAGCAAGGGTAGCGTTTAAAGGCTGATTTGTGGATGGCGCTCTGGCCAGACGCACAGAGAGAGACCCACTCCACAAGCCTCTGAATTCTGGATCCGCTCCCCTCGGTCCTCCCCCGGTCCTCCCCCGGCCCACGAGCACGAGACTGAACCTCCGCCAGCCACTGATGGGCCACCATGTGTTGTGTAGGAGGGCAACCACAGAAATTATGGGATGGGGCTGCTGGTGTTACGTAAGCGCGAGCTGTGAAATGCATCGTCTTTTCTGGCATGGGATGCCAGTGCTAATGCTAACGCCAAGTGCTACAGGTGAGGCTGTGTGTCCGATGCAGACAGGTGTTTGAACAGGTAGCCCTGAACAGGTGTTTAAACAGGTAGCCCTGAACAGGTGTTTAAATAGGTAGTCCTTGTTGCAGGTATTTAATTAAGTACCAATGACAGGTATCTAAACAGGTAGCCCTGATTCAACCACTAGCCCCGTGTGTGTGTAAGTGTGAGTGTGTGGGCTCAGCCCATGTGCACGCAGGTCCTGTTATTTCATTACAGAGAAACTGGGGAAAAATCCAATCTCACACACAGTGCTGTCCCCAACACACACTCACTCACTTACTCACTGTTTTCCTTTTTTTCCCATAAATTAAATGAGTGAAAAATGAAAAACCAGATATATTCATAAAGGATCAGTGCTGTGCGTTTTCCACTTCAGGTGAGGATAAAGGGCCCTAAATAACACAGCAGCATCACCATAATCCATCATTAATGAAACTGTCTCACACACTGCGGCTCATTCTAAAACCTCATCACAGGGGCACAGGGTAATAAGAGGGGACTCAACGTTCCTCCCAAAAGAAAAAAACAAATAAGTAAAACACCGCGATCCAAACAGAGCTCACAGACTGCTCAGGCGGCACCCTGAGTTGCCGGTGACTGAAAATAGAACATTAACCAATTTATGAAACATTATAATTCGTGAGCAGTGTCCTCGAGGCTGCATGTCGGGCTCAGGTACATCCTTGAAGCCAGGAGGAGGTAAGCACTGGGAGCCTCTCCTCTTCAGCCTCAAGTGCTGCTGCGTGCACCACATAAAGACCTGAAGCCTCTTTCCCTCTCTCTCCTTCCCTCCCTCCCTTCCTCGCTCCCCCTCTCCCTCCAAGCGGCGATCCCCAACTCCGTCACTGCATTCTTTCCGAAGCAGAGGTTCGATTATGTCCGCTTTTCGCGAGTTTTGATGAGGAGGAGGACGAGGGGGGAGAGGAGGAGAGAGAGGCAGCAGCCGTACCTGCATCAGACCCATCACAGCTCCCAGCATGCCATGGGGGGGCAGAAAACATGCACAAGGACGCTGCGCTGCAAGTCCCCCCCCCCCCCCCCCCCCCCCGCCCCCACTTGAAGGAGCAGCTCAATAAAGGAGCAGCTCACTAAGAGTAGCTCACTAAAAGAGCACTTGCTACAAAAGCACCACACTAATAGAGCAGCTCAGTACATGAGCACCTCGCGAAAAGAGCAGTTCAGTAAATGAGCAGCTTGCAGTTGGAGAAGCTCACCCTGACACCAGCCCCCCTGAGCCACAGGGATCATTGCCTGACTATGGGGGGGTCTGACCAATCCTGGAAGGGTGGCCGGTCCGCAGGCAGAGATCGCTACGGCTAGGGCACCAGAGCGCTGTCAGGGCTGTGGGTGAGAAGGTGAGGGTGCCAGGGCTGGCACTGAGAGGGTGAGGGTGGCAGAGCTGGAGCTGAGAGGGTGACGTGCCAGGGAGCTCAGCTGGGTCCTGACTCACTACTGCTGCTGCCGCCTGAGTGGAATGAAGTGAGCAACCAGCAGCATGCACTCACACAGCCAGGAGACTAGCACAGACCAGTGCACACTCAGAAAGCCAGGAGACTAGCACAGAGCAGTGCACACTCAGAAAGCCAGGAGACTAGCACAGAGCAGTGCACACTCAGAAAGCCAGGAGACTAGCACAGAACAGTGCACACTCAGAAAGCCAGCTAGCAGAGCTAGCACCAGAGCAGTCAGCACACTCAGAAAGCCAGGAGACTGCACAGAGCAGTGCACACTCAGAAGCCAGGAGACTAGCACAGAGCAGTGCACACTCAGAGCCAAGACTAGCACAAGCAGTGCACTCAGAAAGCCAGAGACTGCACAGCAGTGCATCAGAAAGCCAGGACACTGCAGAAAGCCAGAAAGCTCAGAAATGCACCTGTTCAAGTGCATGCACATGCACACACACACACACACACACACACAGATGTAACCTTTCAGTACAGTTTTTTCTACTCTATATATCGGATATGTCTGTCCAGATTGGGCAACCTGAGGCCTGTGAAGACCATTTTAATTGGTTACTAAAGGAGTAATTACAGAAGGTTGTAGCTCAAACAACTAATCCATAAATCAACCCTGTAATCACACAAGAGGTTTTCAGGAGGTGCAAATTAACATTTTAAAAATAATAAGAAATTGACCCGATACAAGAACAACAAATAAACCAACTAAATAAAAAAGCATAGTAATAAAACTATTGAATTTGTATCAGATAAACCTTAAAGTGCCCAGATATTCATTTATTTATCAATTTATCCATCTGATAAATACATGTTTAAACAAAAATGCATATACTGCACAAAGCAAGAATCGAATTTATTGTGCAATTCATGCACAAACACAAAAGGGGTTCAGTGGACGGGTTACATACATGCTTCCAATGGGAATAAAAATACTGAGGGATAAATTGCTGAAACCACCACGTTGATAAAACACCAGAGCTTTGTGCGAAGAAGAGATTCTCTGGGCAGGATTTGCTCATAATACACACACCGGGCAACCTGCTGAAAATCAGTTGGAAAAGACACAGCCAACAAGAAGTAAAAACGTTTCATGATACGTGGTGTATTGATTTACCCAAAAGCTTGCTCATATCATTTGTCACCAAAATGCAAAATTAATTTCCTCCGAACGGCTCTACAAGAATCAAAGAACGCGCATGACTCCGAACTGCAGACTGCAAGTGACGTAATTTCACTTTGGGCCAATCCGTGCGCTTCAGTCGCAGCGCCAAGCTCTGTATATTCATCTGTTGATGAACTGTCGCTGTCTTTTCAGCACCGCGGCGTTTACGCTCGGAACTGCTACTTATCTAACAAAGTCTTTGTTGTTAGCGGATCTTTACTCTTTTGTATTGTTTTTTATTGAGTTTAGGATATTCTCGTTTTTTCATCATATGAAGAGCAGCAAAATAGTCAATTATAATTTGCTTTATAATGATAAATACGTAGCTGTGCGTTTCCTGTGCAGATACAAAACGACTTACTGCTCTCGTACTGTTAAATCTCCTTCAATTTTGCGGATTATTTTAAATATCCAGTCAATTGATTTAAATGTTCTTTTGACAGTTCTGAAGATTTGAACGTTAACCGTCTTATTCTTTTCTGTTCCGTGACCTAACTGAAGGCTATTTCAAAATATAAAGTTTACTAATACTTATTCATTACATTCGGCACCAGGGATTCCTAACATCACTGGGACTAGTGTGCATATGTGAGGGAAGTTAAACTGTCGCTACAACCTGTGATAGGGCTACAGTGACCTTTATTCTGGCTGCCGGCATGGTCCTCTTAGTCGTGGGACTGTTGGTCCTTTACGCACTGGGCGGTGGGAGAGTTGCGCGCGGTCATGACCCCACCAAAGGTACTCGCTTTGTTTGCAGCGCGATCCCCAAAAACGTGGACCCGAGCTGCTCGCTTCCACCGAACCCTGTGCAGAGCACGAGCGCCCAGGAAGACGAGCTGAGGGGCTCCGTCACGCAGCTGCGGGAGACCGTCCTGCAGCAGCGCGAGACCATCGTGGGCCAGCAGGGTACCATCAAGGAGCTGACCGCCAAACTTTCGCGCTGCGAGGCAGCCGCACTGGACTCGCCGCGCGATGGAAAATACAGGGGCCAGGGGGGCTCGTGGGGGAGAGACTACGGCAAAAACACCATGGGAGACCTCCCTCGAGACCCAGCTGAGACCATCGACCACCTCGGGAAGACCATGCAGGGTCTGAAGGATCGGTTAGCCAATCTGGAGGTAAGATTTTTTTGGGGGGACTGATGTTTTTAAGGTGCGCCAGGGGACGAGTAAGGGGTACCCAGATACGCGTGTTGGAGTGCAGGCTTTTCTGTGCTCGTTACCAATGCTACATTTACGCGCTGCTCTGGGTTCACTGTCTGCAAAACCATTTAGAATTACAAATTGTGTGGAGGACGTGGAGGAGGTGGATGAAAGTAATAGTATTTGTTAAATTGCATAGTAAAATATACAAAATGTATTCAAGAGCTGAAGGGGAACAGTCTAATGACAGGCTGAATTGCTTTCTACCAAACCATTAAACATTGATTTTAAAGGGAATACAATGGCGGACGAATTGCCTGTGGTTGTATTGCATTAGATTGCATTAGATGTGTTTTTAACTAGGGCGACATAGGAACATAATTTATGAGTGCTGGGTAATGCATCATTTTCAACTGTCGGTCTTTCTCATCTTCTTCGCCACTTTAAACTCTTTTTCCTCTTGAATTGAAAAGTGATATCCAGACATTCGTCCTGATTAAGTAACAGGCATTTTGGTAAGATAACATTTAAGTTAACGGCTGATTCGGTAAGCTAACCTTTAAGGAATCCAATTTTACCGTGTTATTCATACTTAATACAACGTGCTTGGCAATCCTCTGAGTTTGCTAATGTGGTCTGAATCTATCGCAGACTTTGAACGGTTACCTGTAGCCTTATAGCCACACGTGACCAAAATGTACAAGATCATATAGAATTAGACGTTTGGTAAAACATTTGAGAAAAATGTTCAAGTGAAAGGTTTAAAATGCAAAATGGTCTTCCTCTGTGCCAGTCTAGTGTTAGAGCTGCCGACTGGGGATGGCTGTCTTTCTGGAACAAGAAATGACTGACAAATGATGGAGCTCAAACCATACTCATGCACACATTCTGTAATGCACACTGTGGGTCAAACCTTAGTCATGCACACATTCTGTAATGCATACTGTGGGTCAAACCATACTCATGCACACATTCTGTACTGCATACTGTGGGTCAAACCATACTCATGCACACATTCTGTAATGCATACTGTGGGTCAAACCTTACTCATGCACACATTCTGTAATGCATACTGTGGGTCAAACCTTACTCATGCACACATTCTGTAATGCATACTGTGGGTCAAACCTTAGTCATGCACACATTCTGTAATGCATACTGTGGGTCAAACCTTACTCATGCACACATTCTGTAATGCATACTGTGGGTCAAACCTTACTCATGCACACATTCTGTAATGCATACTGTGGGTCAAACCTTACTCATGCACACATTCTGTAATGCATACTGTGGGTCAAACCATACTCATGCACACATTCTGTAATGCATACTGTGGGGCAAACCATACTCATGCACACATTCTGTGTAATGCATACTGTGGGTCAAACCTTACTCATGCACACATTCTGTAATGCATACTGTGGGTCAAACCCTACTCATGCACACATTCTGTAATGCATACTGTGGGTCAAACCTTACTCATGCACACATTCTGTAATGCATACTGTGGGTCAAACCATACTCATGCACACATTCTGTAATGCATACTGTGGGTCAAACCATACTCATGCACACATTCTGTAATGCATACTGTGGGTCAAACCATACTCATGCACACATTCTGTAATGCATACTGTGGGTCAAACCATACTCATGCACACATTCTGTAATGCATACTGTGGGTCAAACCATACTCATGCACACATTCTGTAATGCATACTGTGGGTCAAACCATACTCATGCACACATTCTGTAATGCATACTGTGGGTCAAACCATACTCATGCACACATTCTGTAATGCATACTGTCGGTCAAACCTTACTCATGCACACATTCTGTAATGCATACTGTGGGTCAAACCATACTCATGCACACATTCTGTAATGCATACTGTGGGTCAAACCATACTCATGCACACATTCTGTAATGCATACTGTGGGTCAAACCATACTCATGCACACATTCTGTAATGCCTACTGTGGGTCAAACCTTACTCATGCACACATTCTGTAATGCATACTGTGGGTCAAACCATACTCATGCACACATTCTGTAATGCATACTG
The DNA here is from genome assembly GCA_019788955.1 of Albula glossodonta. Taxonomy (NCBI): domain Eukaryota; kingdom Metazoa; phylum Chordata; class Actinopteri; order Albuliformes; family Albulidae; genus Albula; species Albula glossodonta. Next base: position 25,045 of record JAFBMS010002557.1, read on the forward strand.
TGGGTCAAACCTTACTCATGCACACATTCTGTAATGCATACTGTGGGTCAAACCTTACTCATGCACACATTCTGTAATGCATACTACAGACACTGATATTAAAAGCTGCTGTGTCATGAGACCATCATAGACCACAAGTCATTCAAAGCATGAGAAGGAAAGCCACGGTCAATTTAAGACCTTATTTCAGTGGTTATATGTAGTCTAGGTGGAGCTTGAAAAACCAGCCTACCATTTTATGTTGACTGGAATGGAGGGTATATTGGTGAATTTGTGTAAAATCGTGAATACCCTTATTCATAACTGTGCTCAGTGATCGCTCACGGGCCCACCCATGCTCCTTCCCATACAAAACAGGCAGAGATCCATACCAATGGATCAATCCAGTCCGGCCCGTTCCTTCTCCAGCTAATCCCACAACAGCTTTCCATCTAACAGCACATGAAGAGTCATGTCAGTCTTGAGTGTTGCTGCTGGTCTACCTTCACAGTATTCTCAGTGTTAATTTAACTCTGACAGGGATACATGGGGACCATAAGCCTGGGTCCTGTATGGGGGTAACAGTCCTGAAGGATTCAGCAGGTCCAGGGACCCAGAGATTTTCGCCAGTGTCATTGGTGTGATAATGGGGGAGCCCAGAGTGATATCTGTCTTTGGGGTGCAAGAATCCCGGCAGTTCCTCTAATCACATGTGGTCTGTCACATGACGGTTAACTGTCAAAAGTATATTAAACATGGTATATTTTCCTGTGCGCTAAAAACTCTTGAATCTGTGAGACAAAATCAGGCCCCTTAGAGAAGGGGAGGGTTCCAGCCTTTGACTGTGGCTCAGCTCAGTCTACAGTCAGGCTAGGTGCACTCGTACCATTGGTCTACTCAGCCTGGCTGCTTCCCAGGCACACAGCAGATCCATGCTCTTTGATATGCTCCTGTATCCCCCTCCGTGCCCTAGGGACACAGATAAAAGCTCTCTTTAAAGATACAAAACTGCGTTTATGGTTCCCACGGAGAGACCAGACATCAGTAGTAAGGTGGTTGAGTCAGTGAAGCGGCTTCAGGTGCTTTCATCCTGAAGATTATGACATGACCTGGGGCCAATTTTCCCTACCAAGGGCCTATTTTCATAAAGCATCTCAGAGCAGAAGCACTGACCTGGGATCAGCGTTCCCCTGTCTATATCCCAGAATTCCCCTGTCTATATCCTAACCTAATCTAGGAGGGGATAAACACAAATCACTGTCACCTCTGAGCTACAAGCCAAGCTCCATAATAATTATACAACACTCTTGTCTAATTTTAGACAGAAATTTGAAATCAGAGGGATCCTAATTGCTGAAAAGAACAGAAAGACAACAACCTGTAAATGTCCAAGAATGTGACTTTAACAAAATGTGGCATGCAGAGTGTTTTACAAAACCCTGAACATTCCAGTTAAGAGAGGCCTGAAGGTAAACCACAATGATGCAGTTTAATGTCTGCAGGATGCTGTCTGTTTTTCTGAGGACAGGAATAACTGACTAATGACCGAGCTCAAACTTACACATGCACAAATTTTACAAAGCAAACTACAAGGATGCAGATATAAATAGCCACTGTACGATTTAACAGCGCTTTGATGGAACAGTTCTTACAGGCCTTGTGAAACACGAATCCAGGATCTGGGTTTAAGTGTCCTCCTTACCATGGACAAGAGGGTGGGAGAATTACACCCCAAAACCTCACTTATTTCATTGTTTATGTCTATTCCATGTGGAGATTAAATAACTAACATAATCATTTGGATGTGGCTTGAGTTTACCTCTGGTCTAGGCTTGGGATGGCCATGGACTCTGTTGTAGCCTGATTTGAATGTTGTATGTTGGGGTAGCAGAATGCCAGCAACTTACAGATGAATGATTACAACAGCACCATGACAAAATGGACCCCGACCCCCCAGACCTCTCTTTTCAAACCCAGCCTGTAGCAGTGTGCTGTGTGAAAGCTGGTGTCTTAAACCCAGCCTGTAGCAGTGTGCTGTGTGAAAGCTGGTATCTGTGCTCGTAGTCATGTTTTTGGGTGGATGTCTGTGGCGCCCCCCTCTGGCTGTGCAGCAGCAGATTCGGACAAACGCTTCGGGGTCCCTGCACGCCGGTGAGCTGCGCGACATGCTGAAGAGCCGCCTCAGCGACCTGGAGAAGCAGCTCCTCTCAAAAGTGGCCGAGCTGGAGGAGGAGAAGTCCCAGCTGTACAATGAGACCACTGCCCACCGCCATCGCACCGAAAGTACCCTCAACCAGCTGCTGGAGAGGATCAC
>JAFBMS010002558.1:0-27309 GCA_019788955.1 Albula glossodonta
AAACAGACTACCTTGATTCTTTCAATGAGCAGTGGATCCTCAGAAACTGCTGGATTGATGGCGAAGAGAACGTTTGTGTATCCATTTCCATTAAGCTTGATTCCAGACACCAATCCTACAGGCAAACCACGGACAACACAACTTCTGCTCTGGAGATCATGGTTAGTGAGATCTGCATCCTGGTTGTCTTAAGTGACTGATATTATACCTGTCCACTCCCCTAAATTATTGATAAAATTAAGATAACTGTTTCCCGCAGGAAGGAACATATAAATTCTGCACGTCATGCTCAGAGGACACATTCTGCCCTTTGAACTTTTTTTACATTGGCCTTACGGTGTGACAAGCTTTCTTTTTTCTCGTCATAATGTTCGTCAGTTTAGATAATCTGATCCCAATACAAAGGTCTGTCATAAATGAAGAGGAAATGACATTGGGATGCAGGGAATACTATAAACATAAAATATAAACTGGTGACCATTCTGTTTGAAGTACACTTTCTGTGAAGATGTTAAGCATTATTTAGACTCAGAAGCAGGTTCATTATGTTTGAATGAGTTTGATTAAATACCATGTGAGTGATTCAGTAATGAAACACTCACAAACATAACAGTTCAACTTGATTGAACCCTTAAATGTCCTTGTCACCTGGTATTGTCCTGAATCTGTATTGGGTAATTTGTGAGTACATTTGAACACTACTAAATGTGTCAGGCTGTCTACAAAAGTCATAGTTGTGTGCACAAGTTTTATTTTTGTCTGGGACAGGGAAAAGGTCAATTTAAATGTATTTTGCTACAAAAATTGTTTCTGTGTATTGAAATGTATCTATGAACTGCAATCAAAAGGTTGATATGTTCCTTTGTACATGGTAGGACTTTACAAAACATAAAAAGAAACCCTCATTATACAATTAGTTCAAAATCTGAAATCATTTTACATCACATATAGTTCAGTAAAATTTTAACTCACAAAGATTTTACATCTCATTAATGAATGGGTAATGTGTATAGTTTTGTAAGGTTTGTTTTTTACTTTTTGTAAAGAGAACTTAATCAATTGACAGTTGATTAAGATTTAGGGTACCAAGACTGAGCTGACACTTGAGGTTATGCATATTGTAGACTGAATGTATGATAAGCACCTAACAAGTATTTACTTTCACTGTTTCTGAAGGTGAGTACAAGTATAGTCTTAACATTTCCAGGGTTTCTTAATGCAAAATGACTCAATGGGACCAAAATGGTCACATTATGCATTACTTTGATTTGCCTTTTACATTTATTTTGCAACACTAAACAAGGACAAACAAGAATATTTAGGATCACAGATGAATTAAATGAAGATTACCCAGCCAATGCGTGTTTACCTTGAGGGATAACAAAGGAACTGCTCCCAACTGCAGCCAAACTAAAAAGTAAATCCCAAAGTGCAATAGTTCCATCGGTGACAGTAGAGACGGTGGCCTGGGCAAGTGTTGTAGCAGGAATACTAATCAGACAGACTAAACAATGAGGACTGAGCAATGGAGTCTAAGCAGGACTAAGCAATAGGACTGAGCAGGCGGACTGAGCAGACGGACTAAGCGTTGTAAACAGACAGACAAAAGTGAGTCATGAGGCCTGTTCCAGGCCCAATTTAAGAAGGGTCTCTCCCCCTCCTCCCTGGTCCTCGCATATGTAATTTTATGGTGGGGGAGTGCCTGAAGTTTTATCCAGGGCTTAATCTTACATTGAGGCTTAAAAAACTGGAAAACACAAGGCATTCACTATTAACATTTCTCTCATCAGCTCTTTACGAGTATCACAATAACACCAAACATGAAGATACGCAAGTTCAGGGAGGAGAGTTCAGAGAGGAACAGGCCGTTCTGCACATGAATGGCTGTGCGGTTATATCGAGACACACTCCTTTTGTCATGTGACTTTATTAATATGAAGAAGGTGAATATTACTGGGGTACAGAAGGTAAAAGTGATCCTAAAGTCCACAAACACATGCAGGCACACTCACACACACACACACACACACAAATGCTATAGAAGGGGAATGAGCCAGAGGGAGAGAGAGGTGATGACCCCCTGTGGTTGAGCATGTTTGTCAAAGGGTTCTACATTTGGGGGGCACCTTAGGGCTGTGTCTGGGAGCATGGCAAGGGACCATAAAAGAACAGAGCAGAGTAAATAACCATAAAATGCATGTTGCTCTTCCAACAATGGCAAGTGGAAAATCCCCTCACATAATCAGGAGTTTTTATATTGACTCACTGTACTCGTCCATTTTATCATTGTGATTAAAAAAACAGGTGTTTGGTACTTGTTATGACACAGTGGAAGTCCTACAGTGCCCTCTGTAAAGTTTGGGGAAAAGACTCTCGTTTTCTTGATTTGACTCTGCACTGTTGTGCACACATTTACTTGTAAAGAATCAATTCACATGTGATTAAATTCATTCAAATGTTAATGTTTAACATTGAAATTCTACATTTTTGTGTTGTGCAGTGCTCTAAACATTTTACTTTTTATATAAAATCTTATTATTCTGACCTCAAATATTGCATTGAAAATAAGTATATGAAATACATGAGCTGAATATTGTGTTTGTGTTTTCTTTTCTGTGAACTTTCTTTTTAATTTTCTGTGTTTAGTCCACATGTAGCAGTCACACATTCTGCAGTGCTGGCTGGTAATTCCTTTTATGACGTCTTTTGTTTTCACTTTTTTCGAGGGTTATTCTATGATTTTGATTTCTGGTTGTTTGAAATCCTTCAGCTTAGTCTGATTGGAGGATTATTTGAATCACTTGTGGTCTGCAGTGTGGGGACTGGCTCGTAATTAGTGGTTAAGTTCAGGTGCAAGAGTATTCCCCCTTCATCAGTCAGGGTGTGACCATAGCCAGGATGAGACCTCATGCCTTAAATATCAGAAAATCCCTTATTTAGAATCTTGATTCAAATATAAATTTGTTTGAGATTTGAGATTTTTTGACTAATTGAGGCAGGGCTTGTACCAGAGTTTTAAGGGTCAGCTTTTTGAGCACTTCATTGCTGGTTCTCCTGCATGTGGGCTGATTTGCCTCAATGTTGCCCTAGCGCTGCAGGCTTCATTTTGTTTTGTTTTATTTATGTTTTTATTTTTGTTTAATTTCTTACTATTTCAGAGGTATGTGTCAGAAAATGTCCAAAGAGGCCAAATCATCATGAGGCAACTTATTTTCCCTATTTTTGAGGGTACAGGGGTGGTGATGTTGCCATACCTCATCATACTGCATAGAAAAATATGGAGATTCTTTTGACAGAATGCTTTTTCATGTAATTTTGTACCTCTATTTCACAATCTGTTCTTGCTTTGCTCATGATCCTGTAGCTACACCGCTCACTTTGGTAAACACCAATGCGCTTATTACCAAACCACTGTTGAGAACATTATTTTGTTTGAAAAATGCCATTCACACAGTTTGACCACCAGGTGGCAGCACTTTGTATAGCATTTCCTCTGTCATTTGCTCATCCTCAGAGTTGGAAAAACGATTCATATATGGCTGCTTGCAAGAACTTTTCCACAGAAAACCCGGTCTTCGAGGCAACCATCTCTGCTTCATCCCACATTTCCACAATAACTTCATCTGTCCTCAGGACAGACAGCTTAGTTTTTGCAGTCATCCACAAGCTGTGCAGCTGTGCTGATGTCACTGTGAGAGTTCTACTCAAGGCCACTAGATGGAGACAGAACTCAAAATTGATGGCTTTTCTCAGTGCCTTTGCAGTTCCTGATGTGTCCTAGCCATACGCATCACTGGTCTGAATCCGATCCAAAGTCTCCACCACAGAGTCCATGGTAGTGAGAAGAACATCCGCAGCTGTCAATTCATGCTGCCTATCCTGTGGCACTCAAAGGCTTCAGTGTTTGGGTCTCTTAGGGTCATTTTCCATCAGCTCCTTTTGCACATCAATGAACAAGCCATGTCTTTTGGTGGAACCTTCCATGAAGGAGTAGAGTTACTCTGTGACGCCAAAGAAGTTGCATGAGGCTATGTTCTTACAACACACATCAATCACAACTAGGCTCAATCGATGTGCATAGCAATACACAAAGTATGCCTTCTCACTGCTCTGTTTTATGATAGCTTGCACACCCAGCTGTATATTCCAGACGTAGCAGCACAGCAATCTTCTCCTTACCCCCTGATGTTGCTGACATCAAGGCCTTATTTCTCCATTGTCTCCATGAGATTCCTGGCAAGACCAGCACCAGTTGTGTCTATCGCGTGCACTAATTCGATTAAGCACTCCTGCAGCTTGGCTGCTTTGTCAACAAATTGAAGAGTGACAGACAACTGACCTTGTTTAGATGAGTCTGGAGTTGTATCAAGGCACACAGAGAAGAATTTTGCCTCCTTTACTTCATCTATTATTTTTACCACTGTCGGAAGTGAGGATTTAACAAAAATAGCGATTCTCTGAATCCAGGGTGTTCTAATAAGCCAGTGTTAAACTTTCTCAGCAAATGCATGTCGCATGGCCTTTTCATAGATATTGGCAGAATTGGCTGTTATTTTGGTTTAAGTCAAAGTGTATCCTTACTTTCAAATCAGAGTCAAAATCGGAAAAGTAAGGTATGTATATTTTAAATATTCAATCGTTGTAGAATATGACAACGATTCTGGTAGTTATAGTTATTAAAATGGGTTACTAAATTTGTATGGCTTTTGAGTTGGTATTTTTGAGACATAGTTTTAATAAGATGTATCATTGTATCCTTTTGATGGATCATTTTATTTCCAAAAGTCTTAAGGAACGTTCTTGCTGGTCTTGTTTGATTGCCTGTTGCTTCCCGTTGCTGAAGACTAATATATAAAGACACGTATAAGCAAGAGGAAAGGAAGAAGACCCTTATGAGAAAATATTCAGAATAAATTACACACACTTTGAAGGAAAGCCCATTTTTATTCAGTATGAAGTCACATCACTGAGGGTTACCCCGGCTCAATTACATTCCAGTCTGAAGCAAAAGATCAGATGAGATCCTGCCTTTACAAAATGAAAATAAAATTGGACAGAATTGTTCTTGTATTTGTATAGGCCTGGGGCTAGGCTGGATAAGAGACCAGTGTGAACTGCCCTGAAAAGCCTTTTGGAAAAACCTAATGCTTAAATGATCCAACTTCCGTCTGCCTTCATGGATTAGTTTTATAAATGCCTGCTTTTCCCTTCATTTCATAATGCTGACAAATACAAAAATAATTATTTTCATATAAATTCTTCAGTATTAAAAAGTGCATATTAATCTCAGGCAGACTTGCATAAGCTTGATAAGACATTTACCTTCACTTAATCAGCAGAAAATGGGTACGCTGCCTATAATGTGAGGTGAATCAGGATAAAACAAGTCACAGTTACAGCTAATACAGAAAAATAGTCTCTGTTCCTTACTTTACAAAGACCACTTTTGATTGGTCAATTGAATAAAGCTGAATTTTTTCATTTCACATGCTAACATATGAATTAATAATTTATGTGCAAACATTGTGGAATACTGTGTATTTAGAACACCATCACTATTGAAATGTCATAAAGTGGTTATCTTGAATGTTAACATTTTATGTAGGAACATTTGAAGCATGACGTTCCCGTCTGTTTCTGATGCATGCAATTGCACTAATAATGACGGAAGAGGCAACTACTACAACCGTAACTGATATAACAATGGCAGTGATATTCACTGAACCCCCTGATGAAGGTGCTGGGGGTTTTCCAGTTGGCTTTACAGGGGGGGGCGGGGGTGGTGGTATGAACGGCACAAACTTGGCCACCTGTGCAATGTTAGAAATGTCTGACACCATAGAGTCAATGTCTTCAGCTCGAATAGCGAAGTACAGAGTGGTGCCATTCTGTATAGTGCCGTTATCTGGTGTGAAGGCATATTGTTCCACAGATCCGGCCTGTTGGGGCTTGATGCTGGATGTGTTGATCGGGTGTGCATAGCTGAAATTGTTCCTGATGACGTCTAAGTCTTCGGCCATTCGAATCTCATAGGCTTTGGCTAAAATGTTCAAATGCAGAAGAACAAAACACTTAAGATGAGTTATGCAGTTTAATGTTTTAGTATGGATCTGTTACACAGAGAAAATTTTGTGTTATGATACCTTTCAGAGTTGATTCAACAATTTACATTTCCGTGTGGCCCTCAGTTAAATGTTTAAATAGTATGTTAGCTAGGTGTACCTGTTCCTTGGTCAAGGTCTGCGCCAGGAGCAGTCCAGGTGAAGATTACTTTGTCCTCCTCTAATTTAGCACTGAGGTCTGTAATTTTATTGGGAGGGTAATTTGGAGGTGATACACCTGGTGGGAGGGAGACAGTGAAGCTTTCACCGGTAACTGTCCTGGTGAAGCTGCCCACATCAACATGCAGGTCATCCTCATTGATCGGAGGCTTTGGTGGGTTCGGTTCCACTTTTCCTGAAAAGATAGTGGAAAAACAATGGAACCACACATCAACAAAGTACCATAATCTGCATTAAAGACAATGCAAGTCATTTCAATGATGGTTAAGAGAGGGAGCTATGAGAGGAAGTAGTCCTTCATGGTATCATGACTAAAGGCAATTTATGCCTTCACATCTTTTCCTTGTTGCTTGCTATTCTGATGAATACCCTGTGACAATGGTAGAATCCTGTTTCTCTGTAAAGGTGGGGACGCTGGGTAGTTCCCTAATGAATTACTCAGGTGATATACATACTCAGGCATTTGCTTTCCAGTAAGAACAAAGGGCAGCATTGTAAACCTTGAATGTGGGTTATTTTTTTTCCTTTCATCTGCTGTTCTGAATTACGTGAAGTAAAGGGTTTCTTGCATGTCTGTTCTCATTGACAATAAGCAGTGTTATTTCGTATGAGAATTACCATCGACCACATATCCAGGGATGTAGAAAGCTCGGCTGTGCCTCCTTATGGTTGGTTTGTCCTGTCCTCCTTGGTCTTTTACTTTCACCTTTAGGGTGAACTTTCCACTTTTTATGTTGGTGAAATATTTGGAATAGATGCCATCATGTTTGAAGACATCAGCGGCTGAAAGAAATCAGCGTGCAGAATACAGAATAAGCGTCATGTGGGGATGGTGAATCGTATTCATAAAGATATTTTCAGTACCCCAAAGAAAAACATTGGTCACAGGAGAAGAAAAATGTAATGCTTTTTTGCTAAAGTGTAAATGTGTCATTTGCAGATCTGAGCAGGGTTACTCAAAGTCCAAATGTTATTCTATTTTTTTTCCATTTTATAGTTGCTGGGCTTAAAATTAAGTAGTCTAAATGTTACATTCTCAAAGGTTGTTTGGACCATATAAAGACATTTTTTTCTAAGCATGAGAACTAGATAGAGATCATAATATCATAATACGAGAAATATTAGAAATCATAATATTGTTCCAAATTCCATTGTTCCGTAAACTTTTCTGCCTCAAATGCCTTACCTGCTCCATCGTCCTCTAGCTGTAGCTCCGTTTCGTCTCCATCACTTGAAACAATTGTGGCCGTCACATTTGCCATGGTCACAGGAAGTCCTTTCTGGCTGACCTCTGCAAATACCACCATGGGTTTGCTTCCATCGCTGGACTGCTGGCTCATGTGGGCCTTCACCATCACCGGGGCAACATCAGCACTGGAGGCGCGGCTCGTAACCGTCATCGTCAGCGACTGAGTCTGGGTTCGTGTGTTGAAGATGCTGTATGTCCAGTCTCCTCTCTATGGCAACAATCAAGGGGAAAAACGTGAATTTTCTGAATTAAACTTGCAATATTTCATAAGAGGAATCATCTGTTGTTACGTCATTACTACTCCACTCCATTGGGAACTGCACATTTTTTCTTAATTCACTCCCGCACCAATCATTCCTGAACTTGTCAGACGTTTACAGTAATATAAGTACCATGCAGAAAATGTTAAAGACTAGCACTCAAAAGTGTGTTCTACAAACATAAGTGTAATTATGGAAAGCATTATTGTTATGAGTTATGGCACCAAACAGCAGCAAGAAAGTGTCCACTACAGTCTTGTGCATAAATCTTAATTACCACTGACGTGACCTTTTCCTTTGTTTATCATCTGTTTAAAATCAGGAATCACACACATAAACGAAACATCATACCTTTGCTGTCCCTGGAATGTTTAAAGTCAAAGACTTTAAAGTAGTATCAGGTGTACAGTCACCCTCGTTATATTCTTTTCCACTGGGGTCTTTTATGGTGATTTCAGGTGGTGATATGTCATACAGGACCAGGAAGCTGGTGTCATTTCCGACCGTTCTGTCCACAGAGACGGTGCCATTGAACCATCCATTGACATCGATTTTCTTTCCTGAGCTCTCAAGCTATTTGGGGAAAAAAAGACGATATTTACAACATGAATCTGACTGAAAACAAATTCATTATAAATGTTTAACACTGACGACCTCTCCATCCCTCACCTGAATTGTCTGCTGTGTAGGATCTCCATCAGATGCCGTAAGTGAAGCAAAGGCATCAAGCAGTGCATTGGAATCCAAGCTGTCTGCAGCACTAAAATACTTCCCCCCTACAAAACAAGTTGTTACTTTAAGATTGCAGTGTGCTTTTATAAATCAAAAATAAACTGTAAATGACATGAGTATAGATGTAAATGTATTCTCCACTGCAAAGTCACCTGACATTTTTGCCATCTCCTGTAGGGCTTGATGTGGGACTGGGCCAAGAGCAATAGTGTGTACGATTGATCCACTGTTAGCAACTTCATTTGTACAGGTAATCTGTGACTCTCCATCAGTTAAGAAAACTATTTCATCTCCTTCAGTATTTGAATTGTCTTTGCGAAGTACCTAAGAGAAAGATTTAATTTCAAAAACTGAATGTTAACATGTCTTCTACAACATTACAACAATGCAGCATTAGAACAGTTTTCACGTTATTGCTCACAATGTTTTGAGCTCTGTTGTGCTGGTGCATACACTTGTATTTATTTGCACAGCTCAAAAGAACTCAAAAAGCCCTTTCATGATTACACAGCCAATGGTCATTTACCTCAAATCCCTTATGCAGTCCAGCACAAATATCCGTTCCTCCATTTGCAGAGGTCGGTAACCTATTCACCAGCCTCTGCCTGTCAGCGTCACTGTCTAGTAGAGTCAGCTCCTCTCGTATTTGGGCAACATGGGTAAATGTTACAATCCCAACATATGAAAGGTCCTCAATAATCTGCTGTAGGAAAAGTGTTGCTGCTTGTCTTTGCCTCAGTATTCTTCCACCCTTTTGGAGAGAGCACAGTGTCAACAGCCTCAAAATTATATGAGTAAAAACAGAATGTCTCTAAATTGCATGACTGTTCCAAACATGAAATTTGTGTTTCTATTAAAAAAATGCTCTAGATATGTCTTAATTTTGTAAGACACTGGGCATTATAACAAGGCTCTGTTGTAATTTCACCTAAAATTAAAATAAAATGAAATTTAAAATTATTGCTATATTCATTGTTGTGTTTTTTGCAGAATTTGAAACCAAATGTAATGGTCTTATATATTACAATTAACAAACGATGAATGAATGTTGGTCTGGGCTGGTTTTGTAACTATGGAAGTGATTTTAAGGAGCACATCACAGACAAGGTGTAAAGATATCACAAGCGAGCCATGAGAGTGAAGATGTAAATCAAGTGTAATAATGAAATTCCAGGGTCACCCCCCCCCCCCTTTGGCTTTGTAGGTGCACCTTTTGGGCAAAGGTTGAGGTATAGAAAATATATATATAGAAATATATTCACCACACCCCAGATTCTTTCCCAACTGAAATGCCACCTTAATGCATCATAGGTATTCTTGCATGGCTAAATCCTATCTGTTTTTTATTACAATTTATCACCTGCATTTTGTATGAGTCATTTAAATTCTAAATTTGACAGTTTTTTTGGCATCTGCTGCTATGCCATCACGCAGCTGACCGTCCCTTGAAGGGGGAGGCTACCTCTGATTGATCACCTTCATTGGAGCACCAGGTGATCAAAGGTGTGGTGGAGTTCAGCATATGAATTGAGCTGAACACCAGTCCAGAGGCATCAGGTAGGCTCCATCCCTTCTGAGGACCATCTGGTCCCAGCTTTATGTTGTTTTGGTTTTGTACATTTACAGTCATGTCAGGTTGCAGCCATACTTACCACACAAATTTGATAACAACGCACAAGGAAAGTAGCAAGCTTGTATCACTCTTTGTGTCTTTGTGTCTTTGTGTGAATATCAAACCTGGGTGAATAGATACTTACCCCCATGCTCCCTGACACATCCAGGACAAGGCAGATTACTCGTCCACTCTTCCGTACCACGGAGATTATCGGTGACGGAGGCCGAGACTGCATTGGGGCAGTGTTGTTATCTACTGAATCAGACAGGATGACCTCCTCTGTGCTTCTGAAGTTACACATTTTGTTCTGCATGTTCGGGGCATCTCTATTGTGATTCTTCTCATTGCAAAATTTGGTTACCTGAAATGAACATAAAATGCCACAAGTCCATATATATGTTGCATAATCCAAAATGTTATGAACCATTGTTTTTCAGGAACAGACATGCTTACCTTGAGTAAGCTCACATTAATTCATAATTAACATTAATAAACTCACATCAATTATATCATTAATATCAAGTGCAATAAAAGAAGTAGTGAAAAATCGGTAGAACTGTTCTGTCTCCTAAACTCACCTGATGCTTGGTTACTGCAGATTCTGATATCTTAAAGCTACAATTTAAGATATATACAAAATTATACTTGTACTCATGCTCATAAAATTAAAAATGTTTTACCTAAAGACTCGAGAAAGTAATTTATGATGCCTGTTGTACATAAAAAGTACATTATCCATATGTAAGGCCTAGCATCACACTTTCATGAACAAAAAGTTTCAAAACATATTAAAGGCACAGTTTTTATAGAAATTCATATTACTTACAGTATCTAGAGCCTGGAGGTACATGATGGAAGACGTTGCTGTCTGATGCTTGTCCGGGTAGAATTTACAATCCTTTTTGTAGAGGCCTGTCCCAGGATCAATGACACATTTTTGTTGAAACTGGCCTGAGCCTACTGGCTCAAATGCACCTCCAGTGATCTCATTAGAACACCTAAAAAACATACACATAATCTTACGCCTCTGTGTTCCTTTTTTAATAGCAGGTTTTTTTTAAAAAAAAAAAAAAAAAAAACATGTTGAATCATACATTTCAGAAGGCCATTCAGAATAAAAAGCTTGTATAATATCAGTTTGCTCCAATCTAAAGATGTACTTCTGTGACCCAGAACAGTAAAATGCTATTACAGTTTAAAATGTAACCTGTATTTTTGGCAATGTATCCGAATGTACAGTTCTACACCCCAACATGTCTCTTTGTACTAACTGAAGGTCCCTCACAGAAGTTAACATTTACAAATCTACAATGCTGATGTATTATCATAGAAAAAATCCCAGAAGAAGGGCAATGAGTGGGTTTCTCTGCCTGTGACCACTGAGTGGTATTGAAAATCCTTGTGGAGTCTCTATACTTTGTCATTAATATATTCACTAAATGAATTTATCTCTGTTTATTCACTGACTAATTGCAGAAGACAAGCTTTAGTGATTAAAACCAGTCATTAATATTATTATTTGCCTTTATTTAACCAGGAAGTCTTAATGAGATTCGGAATCTCTTTTGCAAGACAGACCTGGCCAAGGTAGCAGCCAAACAACATGTCAACGTAAAACAATACAATACATATAACATATAAAACATCCAGTTTTTTAAAAAAAATAGCAAAGCTACAAATTTGTAGCTTCACAAAAAGCAATTACATGACTCAGTTACAATGTTTTGTATTGTGTATTTAAAGTCAGCCATAGATATGAAACAGTCTAATTTGAGCTCCTTTTGTAAATTGCTCCGTGACCAAGGTGCATAATAACTAAAGGCAGATTGTCCAAGAGCTGAAAAAGCCCAAAGAACATTGAAGCACAACCAATTTGCTGATCGCTGATGACAGCTCCCTAGTGCTCCAACAAAGGAGAGCACTGAGATAAACATGGAGTTTGCCTAAAAGTTTTTTGTAAATAAAAACATACCAGTGCCTCTGCCTGCGATTGGATAATGATGTCCAACCCACCGATTTATATAAAATGCAATTGGGAGTGAGAAACTTTTGACCACTAATAAAACGCAAAGATGCATGGTAAACTGAATCAAGTTTCCCCAAGATAGAGGAAGCTGCATGCATGTACAAAATGTCACCATAGTCTAGCACTGACAGTATATTTGTCATGATTGCAGGTGTTATCTTGGGTTTTATTATTTGTTTGTTTCGGGCTTTTCCGTGTGTACTATCGTTGGGAAGCTAACGACGTTCTTTTGGCTAATCGGCTATCTTTTCCTATCCTTTTTGGTTATCGGTTGACTGCTAGGTGTGGCCGATTAGTAATTGGTTTCAGGTGTGTGAGGTCTTTATATTACCCAGGGCTTCAGCATCTCTCTGCGTAAGGGTCGTCTATACACTTCGCCGGCGTAGGCAGAGAGTTTTTCCGCTGGTTTTCGGCTCAGTAAAGCCTTGAATGTAGGTATAATGTAGGAATCTTATGCGAAGTTCCTTATTTTCTTTTTCTTGCGGGGTTGATCCGTTTTTACCCGCCGAAGAACTTTGGTGTTGAAGTATCTGCGTGGTACTTCAGTTTGCTCTTTCTATATTAACAGCTGTTACTCCTGAAGGCTTAGTTTCTTTTTATTTATCTTAGAGTTGGGATTCTCCCTGTGGGGGAGTTTTGTTTTTTGTTTTAGGGATTTGCTCCCTCCTAATCTGTCTCCTTCGAAACCTTAGTGGTTGAGGAATTAGTTCCTTAACTTTTCGTCTGAGTATTGTGAATCACGTCGTCTGAGTCCCATCATCATCATCAGTCCTTACAATATTGCCTTGAGTGATGAGTATGGTGCCATTTCAGCTGTCCAAGGATAGCTAAATAAAAAAGTGTACCTGGTGGCTTCAATTCCACTTGCTGACATGTAGAAAGGCACTTCTACATCATACTCGTCATAGACACCCCATCGAAGATGAGCCCATTCGTGGACAAGGAGTCTACCTGCAATGAAGATGGTAACACATGCATTAACTGTAAGCATGTAAACATAACACCTGTCATAACCTGTCATGGAAGCATATTACAGCTTATGAACAAAAATCCTTTATGAGTGATAATTTTTGCATAACTTATTTTGCTCAATTTGATGCATATATTATCAGTGTTTTGGCATTTTCATGATCTGTAAAGTGTGATAATGACTGGTTATCACTGGTACAGTCATTTGCTTATATGATGTAGGCTTTATTGCGGATGCAGTAATTAGTGATAGCATTGAGATATGCATTTTAACTTTTGATATGCATATTGGTGGTTTTTATTTTCCCATGAGAAGCAAATTGTTTTCTTATGTATGAACCTGTGAATTGTGGTGTTGGCAACAATCGTGTTGGATAATGTGATTTAGGGATTGAATTCCTTTGCCTGGGCCAATCATGTTCCCCTTTTGCCATTACTCACAGAAGTCATTTACAAAGAACTTTCTAGCTTTTATGTTTTTAGTGAACAATCACAGATTCTTCTTACCTCGAGGTCCATATATCTCAAGGTTATCATCCAGCAGGAAATTAGGGGTCAAATGAATATGTTTTCCAGGTTCTCCACATGCACCATATTGCAGTGTATATGGTTCATCTCCATACCTCCGATTTGGTTCATCAATAATTATATTTGCCTTGAAAATAACACAACCTGTTTTAATGTGATCACATTTCTCCAAAAACATCCATTGACACAAAAGACAAAAAGTAAATAAACAGTACTACATACTGAAATCATATATTCAAGTAAGTATGTTTGTACTTAAGAGGTCTCAAGAACAGGTCTATTCAGAGCGCAAAACTGGAAGGAAGAAAAATAAACTGTAATACATTGCCTAAGCCAGCAGGTGTCATAACATGACTTCGGAGGTATTACCGCAAGGCAATAATGGTCAAACTTCCATAATGACACATAACTGAATTCTCAATGATCTACTTGGAAAATGTGAGACCCGTGCTCTTCAAATTTATATTCTTTTAATGCTTGGAACATGATGGATGCAGACTATTAATCTTGACTGAATTTAACATCTCTGTTTTGCTGTTGATTCCAACAGTATGAAATGCATAATTGCAAGGAGAAGTTGGTGTTACCCGTTCAAGCAGGGGTTCAAGCAGCTCAGCTGATATTTGAATGGGTGGGGGTGGGGGTGGGGGTGGGGGGGGGGCATGTTCTCTTAAACTCTTAAGATAGTTTACAAAGTTTGAACATGAACAGTTGGTTTAGGAGTTTTAACAATTTGCTTGCTATAGCACCACCTATTGACAGATTTACACAAAATTCAGTAAGCTTGGAAATTATTGAGAAAATGCAATATAGTGCATCATTTTGGTCCAAAAGGCTTTTTTTGTTCATCTGGATCCAGGGAATCAGGAGAAAAATAATTTTGAGGCCAGCCTAAATGCTTCAAAAGTGTTAAAACGTGTTGCACATTTCTGTAGCGCCACCATCTGTCCAATCAGGGTCATTTTCATACAGATTGCTCTTTTCAACATCTTTAATCATTCCATTTTCATGATGATAGGTGATACCTACTTGAGTATAAGGGCTACTGAAATTTGATTGGCTGATATCAGCCATATTGTTTGAGCAAACACCTTGTACTTATTAATATCCCTAGGAGCCTTGGCCAACATGCAGGATACAAAATTTTAAATTGATCAGACAATTGGTTTAGGAATTATGACCATTTGTTTGCTATAGCGCAATTGATGGATGGATTTACACTAAAATTCAATAGGCTTGAGTCTAGTGGCCTGTCGATAAAGGGTCCTAAGTTTGGTGATGATCGGACATTGCATTCAGGAGTTATAGCCCACTACATCAATAGAGGCCACACCCACTAATTTCATTGGCTTACTGCGGCCACATCTTTTAACACAACTTTCTTTATGTAAATTTTAAAGATCTTTGTTTGTAGATGCCGTGCACCAAATTTTCGTGAAAATCGGACTAACCGTCTAGGAGGAGATAGATTTTAAAGGTTTTACAAAAAATTCTAAATGGTGGAAAATCTGTTATGATGCGTCATTTTGGTCCAGAGGCGGTTTTGTTCATCTGGAGCCAGGGAATCAGGGGAATTTTGATTGTACCCCAGACGGTTCAAGAGTTATAGCCCAAAAGGGGTTGTGACTCTTTATAGCGCCACCAGTTTAATTACCTGAGTAGTGGGTGCATATAGAAACCTATCTACCAAGTTTGGTAGCTCTAGCTTCTATAGTTTTTGCTGTGCAAACAATTTTAGGGAAGAAAATTTTTTTTGTTTTAAAAATCACAACAATTACAATGGGGTTTCTGCAGCTTCGCTGCTTGAACCCCTAATTACAAAACGGTGCTTGAGAAGATTAAGTGACAGTTTGATTAATGTTGTCAAAGGGCAATCATTGACTGAATTATTCTGTTTTCTATAGATAAAATGTCACTTACCTTATCATATGTCTCTGTCCTTGCTCTTGAATAATTTCCATTTTTCCAGGTAGGTGGTACTAATATGGTAATTTGTTTGAAGTAGAATCTGTTGCTGGAAGCTTCAAAGAGGTATTCTGATGAATCTTTAACCATTTCCTGATAAGGTTAAAAAAAGTAATCGCAAATGTAATACCTTTGTCATCATATAACATGAGCTAAAATACAATGTGTAGGTTTGTCTCCAAACACACAAGTTTAAATAAATATATTAGCGTAACACTCTTGCCTTGATTTTGTCAATGAGCTTTGGATCTTCAGTCACTTTTGGATTGATGGCAAAGAGAACGTTTGTGTATCCATTTCCTTCAAGCTTGATTCCAGACACCAATCCTAACAGGCAAACCACGGACAACACAACTGCTGCTCTGGAGATCATGGTTAGTGAGATCTGCATCCTGGTGTCTTAAGTGACTGATATTTATACCTGTCCACCCCCCTAAATTATTGATAAAATTAAGATAACTGTGTCCCGCAAGGAAGGAACATATAAATTCTGCACGTCATGCTCAGAGGACACATTCTGCCCTTTGAACTTTTTTTTACGTGACCATTCTGCTTGAAGTACACTTTCTGTGAAGATGTTAAGCATTATTCAGACTCAGAAGCAGGTTCATTATGTTTGAGTTTGATTAAATACCATGTGAGTGATTCAGTAATGAAATGAAAATGGTAGAAATAATGATTCTCCCGTAATAACCCTTAGTGACTGATGTAGGAAGTGGGAACCTCCAGGAATCAATAGTCAGGTCTCTGCTCTGGTAGTTGCCAAGTGAATGTTTCTGTCCAAACTGGTACTTTGCCAGAACGCACAGGGTAGGCCGAACGGTTCACATTACAAAATTAAGAAATTAAATGTAAGATCATATTTAGTTGTCCCTAATGGTGAAACTGAAATGTTAATGCAGCAAGATAAGTACATCTGTAGAATACTATTGCAAATTCAGGAAAGAAGGTTGCATATAAAAACACAAAAAGCAATATGAAATAGTGACAGTGAGTCATTTTCAGCAGTATATATACAAAATGATCAATAACAGCAAAATATACAATCCAGATTTGCACAAGATTCACAGAGGGTTGTGTAACCTTCATAGATAAATGTTTATAATGCCAATTTAAAAGGAGCATTCCATTATTGCAATACCAGCTTCAGGCAGGACTGTTTTACCGCAAGTAGTAACTTACTCTGTGGACTGTAAAAGACTTGAGTGTAAAGATTAACTGGGATCTATCCAGATCTAGACATTGCGCCAAGGCAGTAGAATGTTTATTGTTTCAGAAATCAAACTTTGTCATCTTCAAACCAGGCACGGACCGTGCTTGCTTTGTCGCATGGGGCTTTGTCATGTACTTTCGGGGCCCTGTTCAATACAGCTGCCCCAATACACAGTGTTGCACAGAACATTGAGGTAAGAGGTGGCAGTCCTGGTTCCTGGTACGTTGACCAGTGATCCAAGGCCATTCTGACTGAAATACCCCTTTTCCAGCACACCTCCACCTCCACACTTCACTTTTTTGGCACTACACTCTCAAGGAGGAATCTTTCAACTGGAGTAATCATTCTCCACACCCTCCCATCTGATTTATAATGTGTGGGAAATATGGAAAGCCATCCTCAGCGGAGTGGGTATGAGTGAGCTCAGAGGACTTCAGTCTGTGGAGGGAGAGTCAACATGGCAGCACATACCTGCTGGAGAACAAGCCTTAAACAATTTCACATCCTAATTCATTGAAATATGAAGCAAATTCAAACCTCATTGTTATTTGCCCATCAGATTACATAAACACCAATGGTGTGGAGGACCTGGAGAGATTTGTCCATAATTACTTCTCATGGTGTAAATGAAAGACATCTCTCAACCGCCAACAGAAACTGCCAATCCAGGGAAGAAGAAAACAGAGCCAGACTCCTCCACCAGCATGGATGATCTCACCACTAATAGGGATGTACCGATCCCGCTTTTTCTCTCGCAATACCAATACCTGAACTAAGAATATCAACCGATGTTGTGTTCTGGTCTGCTACTAATGCTGTTTTTTTATTACTTGTCAGTTTAAAATCTGTATTCCTCACTATGTTGTGTGTTTGTTTTACAGTTTTTGTAAAACCTAACCCCTTTGTAAGATAACTAATATGTTTTGAAAATGTAAGATTTGGATTTTACTCTAAAGCTGGTCAGCAGGTGTTTATAGATTAGATTGTTATTTTGTCCCACACTTTCCAGATTTCTGTGCTGGAAAGTGTGGGACACACACAAAATTTCAAAGCACAGTAAGATGTGTGTGATAAGATATGTGTAAGTGTTTTTCCAGTAACAAGGAGATCAGGGTCAGGAGATTACGTTTCCCTGAGCCACTGTTTAGGGACTTGGTGATAAACAAGAAATGGGTGGTGACAATAAGCCATAAGCAACTGAACACAAAACCCAACACCTGAGTTTCTTCTGGTTTCAGAGAGGTGTCCCAGTTCAACTTGATTGAACCCTTAAATGTCCTTGTCACCTGGTGTTGTCCTGAATCTGTATTGGGTAATTTGCGGGTACATTTGAACACTACTAAATGTGTCAGGCTGTCTACAAAAGTTATAGTTGCATGCACAATTTTTATTTTTGTCTAGGACAGGGAAAAGGTAAATTAAATGTATTAATACTTACGATACATAAGTTCCTTTGTACAGTGTAGGACTTTACAAAACATAAAAAGAAACCCTTATTATATAATTAATATATAATTAGTTCAAAATCTGAAATCATTTTACATCACATAGATGAAATGAAAATGTTTAACTCACAAAGATTTTACATCTCATTAATGAATAGGTAATTCTTTATAGTTTTGTAAGGTTTGTTTTTTACTTTTTGTAAAGAGAACTTAATCAATTGACAGTTGATTAAGATTTAGGATACCAAGACTGAGCTGACACTTGAGGTTATGCATATTGTAGACTGAATGTATGATAAGCACCTAACAAGTATTTACTTTCACTGTTTTTGAAGGTGAGTACAAGTATAATCTTAACATTTCCAGGGTTTCTTAATGCAAAATGACTCAATGGGACCAAAACTTTTGATTTGCAGATGCTGTTTCACTGTCATTCAGATTCATTTACAAATCTCAGGCTTGTTGGCTGAAATTTGACCTGACATTTTATGCCCTATACATGCTTACGGTAAGATATCATGACCGAGCGTTGCAAATGCAATAAAACAATTCCAAGATAATGCTGGAATCCAGTTATTACCTAATGGTATTTGCTAGGATGGCAAGTGTTATACAGGATTTGTTGGAAAATCCCCTCACATAATCAGGAGTGAGGGGATTTTATTAGCGTGATTAAAAACAGGTGTTGCCACCTATTATGACACATTGCAAGTCCTACAGTGCTCTCCATAATGTCAGGGGAAAAAGACACTTGTTTTCTTGGTTTGACTGCGCATTTGTATACTTGTAAGGAAACAATTCAAGTGTGATTAAAGTGCAAATTCTCAGTCTTTATCAAAGGAGTATTATATGTGTTTTGGTGTCACCCTGATAAAATTACAGAATTTTTACTTCTATACACAGATCTCAGCTGGTACAAATTTTTTAACTGTACATTATCAGGCCCATATAACATTAGCATGACACATGAAGACCACAAATGCTTAGAGATAATGTATTTTATATTTATATTTTATATGTACTTTTATCATTTTATTAATTACTAATAAAACTGTATTAATTGATTAGCTTTGGATAATCTAATAGGACGACTTGCTACAGGCAGTTAATATTTATTTTGCAAATTCCTTTTTTAAAGCCAAAAGATTATTTGTAAGATAAATAGTAACTGCCTGTAGCAAGTCATCGTATCAAATTTTGGTTGATGCATTGACTCCTAAACATTAACATTTTAAGACAAACATTGTCTTAGTCAAGCTGCCAATTTGAATGACTCTAACCAAATGAAACTGGTTTCATTCAAATATTAATATTTGCAATTAAAATTGTAATTTTATGCTGTCATGCTGTGCTCTAAACATTTTAATTTTTATATAAAATCTTATTATTCTCTTATTATTGATCTCAAATATTGAATTGAAAATAAGTATATGAAATACATGAGCTGAATATTGTGTTTGTATTTTCTGTGAACTTTCTTTTTAATTTTCTGTGTTCAGTCCACATGTAGCAGTCACACATTCTGCAGTGCTGGCTTATAATTTCTTTTATGATGTCTGTTTTTTTTTTTTAACTTTTTTCCATGATTTTGATTTCTGGTTGTTGGAAATCCTTCAGCTCAGTCTGATTGGAGGATTATTTGAATCACTTGTGGTCTGCAGTGAGGGGACTGGCTCGTAATTAGTGGGTAAGATCAGGTGCAAGAGTATTCCCCCTTCATCAGTCAGGGTGTGACCACGCCCTTTCTTTTGGGCTTTGACGGGGCAGCAGTTTGCAAGCCCTGTGATTATTTTGATCCGAACAACAGCCGGGATAAGACCTCATGCCTTAAATATCAGAAAATCCCTTATTTAGAAAAATATGGAGATTCTTTTGACAGAGTGCTTTTTCATGTAATTTTGTACCTCTATTTCACAATCTGTTCTTGCTTTGCTCATGATCCTGTATCTACACCGCTCACTTTGGTAAACACCAATGAGCTTATTACCAAACCACTGTTGAGAACATTATTTTGTTTGAAAAATGCCATTTACACGGTTTGACCACTAAGTGGCAGTCTTGCATTTTGTATAGCAGTTCATCTGTCATTTGTTCATCCTCAGAGTTGGAAAAGTGATTCATACATGGCTGCTTGCAAGAACTTTTCCACAGTAAAACCTGATGAAACTGTAATCTGTTTTGGATTTAACTGCCATTGTATGAATCTTCAAATCAAATTCAGCTTTACTGTTTGATCAGATGTATATGACGTATTTCTTGCGTATATTCAGCATTGCAGTATACTGTATGCGTTAACATGTTTATGGGCCTGTTATGTGTTAAGTGCCCAACCTGCTGCTTATTGAGGATTGTTGTGAGTTTCATTGTGATCAGGCGTTACTGAAGACGAAAAGTGACAGTGATAATATACATTTTGCCTACAAATGGGCATCATGATTTGGATATTAATAACTGCATGTAATGCATATCAATGCATATGACACCATGTCATTTTTCACTTGTGTATCCAAATGTTCTGTGATTGTTTCAGGGCAAGAAATGAGGACATTAATGCAACATTTTTTTTTCCCGTCATTTCCTCTGCAGGTCATTTATTTTGCATTTGTGTCAAAACTGATGAAGCTCCATTTCCCATGTAAGACACAGGACGAGCTGTCCTGTCAGAAAAATCGGATGTCATTTTCTTTATTTTAATTGCAGAATGTCTGACCTTTTCTATATAAACACATTTTGAATAGATTATGCATCTTTGCAAAAAGGTGCAAATACAATAAGAGAATGAGAAGTAAACCGATGAGCCGCGAGTCAACTGCACATAAGACCAACAGCCAGCTGAAAGAGTGTGGTCTCGCTAAGATGTGTGTCTCTCATGTGCTGGAGGCAAACCTGACGGACATAAAATAGCAGACCCGCGTCTTTAGTGCTCTAACCCTGCCCAGAAATCTCTCTGTTTTATTAGAACACTGGTTGTCACCAGTTAATGAGACGAGAACTTCAAAGCACTTGAGCTAGCACACTAAAGATTTACTGGTGACTGTTGGACCAGTCTCAAGGTAGGCATACCATGTTTTGAATCTCATTATCTCAATGCAGTTTGAAAGCAATAGTTAGTTCTGTGAAACTGTAGACCTGAGTGTAGTATTAGGGCAACACAAGTGGTAATCTAAAGAATGAGCAATATTTTGACCCTGACCTACTTCACCACTAATTTCTTGCTTAATAATACCAATAGTAAAAATGGTGATCATTCCATGTCAATGGTAACATCTGAAACGGTGTGAAGCAGGAGATAATATTAGGCCAGGCTTGACAGGGTAAGATTCACTATGGCTTTAAACTTCCAGGGACCTTGTATATCTAGACCAGTCTTATGAGAGAATTTCTCTGGCTGGCTTAGTGACAGTTGAGAAAATGCACCATTTGAACTATATAAATCTTGGGCTTTTTTCCTCTTTTTGTTTTGACTTGGTTTTTTTTTTCATCTGTGTGGGAAAAGTGAGCGGAAGTCAATGGATACATTTGAGTGTGTGTGTGTGTGTGTGTATATGTGTGCGAGTGTGGAGCGCATGTATGTGTGTGTGTGCGTGCGTGCATATTTGTGTATGGGTGTGTCCATGTATGGGAGTGCAGGGCACGTACATGTGTGTTTGCATGCATACATATGTATGATGCAACTCATATTAGTATGATAATGTATCATAACTGTCTCATATTAGGATGCTAGCAAGCTTCCAAGTTGCACAATTCTTTTGGATATGCGAAATGTAGGAAGCCCTGATAGCTGAGGATAGATTTTCGCCGGAGTCTTTCTATGATGTGTGAAATTCCTCATGCTGCTGAAAGGCCACACCTCACCATGTTTCTGTTTAAATTAGCACGGCATATGCCTCTGTTTTTTCAATCCTGACCAAAACCATCCCACTATTCTGATCTCAGAGGAAAAAGTCTCTCTGCAGTTAATTTGTGTTTCACAGGGAGTGAAATCTCAGAGAATATAACTGCAATTAATGTTAATTAACATACTGTTAATTGATTAATCATTCTGGGTGGAACATTAACGTTTTGTAGCAAAGCTCTTAGGCAGGTATAAAGATTTAAGGGGAGAATTTAGGGCTATACTACAGTCATGGCAGCTGAAGTCACCCATGAACAGAGTATCTTTTCTACTTCCCACGCCCCCCACCCCCCACTTCATATCTTAACATTTAAAACAATATGTTAGATAACTCACTAGCGAGCATATAAACAATATGTTAGATAACTCACTAGCGAGCATATAAACAATATGTTAGATAACTCACTAGCGAGCATATAAACAATATGTTAGATAACTCACTAGCGAGCATATAAACAATATGTTAGATAACTCACTAGCGAGCATATAAACAATATGTTAGATAACTCACTAGCGAGCATATAAACAATATGTTAGATAACTCACTAGCGAGCACATAAAATGGATTAACTGCAGTCAGACAGTATTGTGTGTAAATGACATATTACTTAGAACTATAGTGAGATGCATGAGATGTAGATGCACCTACTGGATTGAGTAATGTGGCATTGACGTCCTACGAAAAAAGTGGCTGATCTAGATAATATTTGCTTGTCAATAGTTATTATCAAGCTGTATTGTAAGCAAGATACTGCACCATTTAGGATAATTTGTGAGAAGAGTGGGTGGCAAAAGAGGAGGAAGTTGGTCTGATGTAGAAGGGTGGGAGGAGGGGAGTGCGGTAACCCCCAAAACGTTCTCCACAGATTATTTCCCTCAAAGGGGCTTTCATTTGTCTCCTTTTTCACTGCTGTGTAAAGGAATATGTCAAATCTGAAACTCTGCTTTGATTTCAACAAAAAAAAAAAAAAGGCTTTGAACGTTCCCTTTTACTATTGCGCCATTGTTATGGCTAACCACAACCATTTCCTTGAGTTTGTAAAATTTCTCAGTAACCTTTTAAATATCATGGGTTGAAATTCAGAAAAAGACATTATCCCCTGGTGGAGCTGGGCATTTTGAGGTGCATATTTCTTTGATTCTGTCAGACAATAAGATGCTCAGTTCATACGCTTACTGTGCTGGTTACCATTTTGTTTTCTGCAGATCCGCCATGTGTTTTCTCATAAAGGGACAGGCTTCTGGCAGGAAGAGGACCCCCTAGGGTATCATATATTATAGGATGGAGGGAGAACAAAAGAGAGTAAAGTGGCCTTTTAAAATTAGTCACTTTAAGAATATTCAGACTTTGGCTCTATGTTTACCTGACCAACCTGTTGTTTGTCTGACCTCAGTCACTTAACATTATTTACTTCATTATTTGTACGAAATGGTATGTAGAATGGGGTCCATTAGGCAGTTGAAGACAATTAACACTGTTTTTCTTCATTGTTAACTTAATTTCCTCTTCAGCTGTCGAGTTCGCATTCCTTCGTCCGCATCTGTCTGGCGTCTTTTGATCATTGGCTGTTTCCCCGTTTCGCTCGCTCATCAGCACTGATGCAGATGCACCCGGAGATTTGGGAATGGGAATGGGAATAACGAGGTGTGCCATGTGTGGGCGTGCTGTGTTACGAAGAGCTGCGTTAGAGAGATGGAGTGGGCATAGGTGCTCTTTTCCCCACTTTTGACAATTTTCTCCCACATTTTTGTTACCCAATTTGTAGTCGTCAACTGTCTGTCTACCTTTTTGGTCCAATGTGCCGCCCTCGCTTGTGTAAGCAGTAGTCTAAATGGGGCATCTGTCCTTCCTCAATGTTCTCACCATCAAAATAGTGAAAATTTCCATGCAGACCACACAGTACGATTTCATCATCAGCATCATCATTACTCCTCGTTAGTATGTGGTGTATTTTACTTAAACATTACACAAGGAGTAAAATCTGTACAGTAGCCGATATAATTCCAACAAAACCATATTCCAAAAAAAAAAACAACATAAACAAGACATAAACCCCACAAAAGACAAAATAAACAGCCTTTAAAAATTCGACACTGTTACACATGTTTCTTTTGAGTTTCTGAGTATCTGAATTTCACCCCATCGCCTAAGTTTAGGTTATGCCTGTTGTGTAGATCAAAAAGATTCAGAGAGTTTCAGAATCATAGATTTAGTGTCTTTTACTCTAAATGTGTATGATGCATAGCAGTGAATATTATATAATAATATATAATATATATAATATTATATATATTATATTGGGCCTCATTCACCAATATCTTCATAAGTTTTTTCTTAAAATTGTTCTTGAGAAAGGTCCTAAGAAAAGTCTATGTCAGATTCATTAAGTGTTCTTAAACCACAGAATTGTTAGCACAAGTGTTCTTATAATGATGAATCACATTGTCCTCGTAAGATGAAAGCATGTGCCAGTTTTTCCGAATTAGCATAGGTAAACGCCCCGCCAATCCCCATAAAAGGGCATGAGACCGCAAGCTGTGTGTACACACAGAGCTCACACACAGAAGTTGAAAAGTTGAGGTCAAGAATGCCCAAACGGTTACACAGATAGCCTTACTTATGATTACTCAAAAATGTGTACCAATGAGCCATGTGTCTCCAGCATCTCCTTGTTCGAGGCGCATACCCATCGGAACTGTTTTGTAAAATGTAGGAGTCGTGTGAACCTCCTGGAAAGCG
The DNA here is from genome assembly GCA_019788955.1 of Albula glossodonta. Classification (NCBI taxonomy): domain Eukaryota; kingdom Metazoa; phylum Chordata; class Actinopteri; order Albuliformes; family Albulidae; genus Albula; species Albula glossodonta. Next base: position 24,919 of record JAFBMS010002558.1, read on the forward strand.
GGAGGCCATATTCAGAAGGTGGTTCTGGGAGTCGCAGATGAGTTGTACATGTATGGAGTATTATTGCTTGCGGTTGAGATATGGGAACGGATCTGGAGAGGGTGAGTTAATGTGCATGTGTTTGCAGTCTATTGTGCCGATGGTGTTGGGTAGACCAGCAATAGAATGGAATCCTCTCTTGACTGGGACCTGTTCTTCTGCTGTACAGGGAAATTTCATGTATTGTGTGGCCAGTTGGTTTATTCCATCCATGACTCGTGGGAGAGCGTGGCTAAATTAACATAATTGATGTGAATTGAAGTATTAGCGTAGTATTTATTTATTTTAAAAGACCATAATGCTTTGTAAAATAATGACAAAAATTATTTTAAAATATAATGAATGATAAAACATATTATCATAAGTTAAATCCTATAACTTTATACAACTGTAGAGTTGAAGAAAACGCAATAACGAATTATTTTGCACAAACATGTCAGCGCTCAAATGCGTGCAAGAGTGCTCTTGAGTGTGCGTACATTCTGTTCTTACTTAAGAACACACCCCAAATGAGAAAACATTGGTGAACGTCAGAATCTTCGTGAAAACTGCGTAAGTGGGTTTTAAGAAGAAAATTCTAGTTGGTGAATGAGGCCCATTGCTTAGCACCACAGGAGTGGTTGTGGTGAATAGAGGTGAAACAAGCCTCACTGAGGGCAAATAGCATCTTGACACCTGGAACATAGTTGGGAATACTGGCCAAATGAAACCCACTTACCCTGTAGGGATAAAGGTCGCCTCAACTGTAAACAAATGACGGCTGCATACTGAGAGCGCAGGTTCAAACCTGTAGCGTCTAGGCTACAGGGCCTGGACTCGGCTCAAGCATTTAGCTTTGCTAAGCCACTCAGGTGCTCCAGCGAGGTTCCTTTTTATCTTTTCTGTCAGTGTCGCTTCAAATTAAAGCATGCTTTTGGAACTAAGCCCCATTCAGAATGTATGTTCTGAACTCTCTGTTTCGCACTGTTTGCTGACCAAGTGCAAGCTGAAGCGAGAGGTCTGGCATTCTTGGTCGTGTTCCAGGACATTAGGAGGTGTGATTGGGGAGGTCATGATGGTGGGAGACTGGGGGGGGGGGTTTGGTTGCCCCTGGTCTCATCAGCATCACGTGTTTGTGGGGTGTCCAGCTGAGCAGCCAACCGGTACACGACCGTCTGCCCCGCTGAAACCCCAAGATCCCCTCCCCATCCTAGCCTGTCTCCAGCCAACCTGTCAGTTCAACTGAGCACAGCGGATCTCCAAAGCCAGAGCGGCAGGTCATTATTGCTACAGCGTATCGTTTACTTTCGCTTAATTTTTCCACCTCATGATACAGGAATCTGCTATACCCAGTAACTCTTGGCCCTACTTCTTTGTCGGTGCATATTGTAGAGGTACCATAAAAGGTGGTAATATTATTTAATTACCCCCTTCACCTTTAGAATGAGTGCAGGTGTACACCAGGAGTGATAAGTGTATATGCTGCTTGTTGTCTCACCTTATTTACTGAAGTCTGCTTAATCACACACATGCAGAATTAGCTGAATCATGTTACATTGTGACTTGTAATCACATCCATAAGCCTTTCTGTTTTTTATTTTCCCACTGAAGTTTCTTTTTAGGAAGGCCTATATGACAGTACAAAACAATTCAATGGCCTCTATTGTTCAGGGTTTTCTTTTGATCTTTTGCAGGGAAATTCTCATTGGCTCGTTGGATCACGTGATGAGACGCTCTAAGGTGATATTAATAGCAATAAAAGCCCTTGATTGATACCACATGTTTGTCTCAGAAATCCCATGGTGGTTTTTGAGCATCTGGGTGCCTTTTAGCAGGTCTCCATTGGGTTACTCAGTTTCCAGTTTGCGTCACAATCCTTTCATTTCCTTTCGTATGCAGGCTTCATTATTCATCGAAGAGAACATCTGCATAGTTCTTTTGTACATCTTTGAAATACATTCTTGCTGCGATGTTTTAAAAAGCTGACTGTAAACATTTCCTCAAAATATAGAAACATTATTATTATGTTTATATTGGGGGCATCAGTAAACTCTTCATTCAAATGTTTTCACCACAAAATAGTGAAACAGATATTTCCAGCGGGCTCCACATTGCTGTCTCGCACATATTCTTATCTTCCTCTCTTCTCGGTTCAGGGTATAGGTAAGAGATGATGAATTTAGTGTCACATTCACTTTGATGTGTCTGAAACAATTATCCTAAAGCCTTGCTCTATTGCCATATAGGTTCTCATTAAAGTAAAAAGAAAGCATGACCATGTCAAAGCACTGAAGGGAGACTACGGTAGACTGATATCCAGCTCTTGGTGACCCCAAACCCCTTCCCGTCTTCCATTGCCCTACATCCATATAT
>JAFBMS010002559.1:0-27281 GCA_019788955.1 Albula glossodonta
TCTTGTTGTTTTTTTTTAAACAAAATTCTTAGGTTAAATAGCCAGCTGTAAGGTGCTTTCAGTAAAGATGTTAACCACAGAGCACGATATATGCCTCATCTATGTACAGACAACTAGGCTCTTCACTTAGGTCTCAATTGCTTGAATACTGTTGCATATTAGCCCTAGAATGAAAAAAAAATTCTTCTGGGGAAGGATGCCTCTGGACCCCCCTACAAATTAGGTCTCTGAGCAAAGCCCTGGATTTCTTGAGATCACAGCAACGCCCGTGGATGTCAGTTCATTTCCTGAAGCAATGAGAGGGAAGCACCGAAGTACATCGGTCACTGCCTTATTCTCGCTCTTTTCCCATCCAGGCCGACCTGCCTCCGAGTAAAGGTGGAAATGGGAGCTAATCGGTACTCAGATAGCATTCAGCCATTCCAGACTGTGAAGCATGGCGTCGCTCGCTCTCCCACACATTTAGGCAAGGTGACAGGCGACCTCGTGGCGCAACGGTAGCGCGTCTGACTCCAGATCAGAAGGGTGCGTGTTCAAATCACGTCGGGGTCAAGCAGTCTTCACTTTTGCCTTTGACGGTATCCCTTCGCTCAGACAGAAAACAGTGCCTTTACACCGTGGCGGTTGACAATTGACGAAAAGAGCTTTTGCGAACCCTGTTTGATGGTATCCCTTCGCTCAGACAGAAAACAGTGCCTTTCCCCTGTGGTGGTTGAAAATGGTGAAAAGAGGTTTTGTGAACCCTGTTTGGGTGGGGCTACACCCAGCTGTCAATCACCATCATGCTTGGACCATTTGAAAATGATCTTCTCTCCTCAGCTAGTGCGGCCATTTGCCTAATCCTTCTGGCACTGATACTGAATGGTGGCACGAGTTAGAGTTTACTCTTCTGGTACTCATATTTGAGTGTTGGTGAAGGTCCTTTCCACGCTTTTCAAGTTTTCCGTGGTGGTGAAATATGCTGCGGGACGGTCTTTCGATCTGACAGGTGGTGAGCGCAATGTTGTCAACCAGAAATGTGGAAAGACTTCCGCGACAGCATATATGGATGCATCCTTGGTCTGTAGGAGACAAGGAAACGACCTGAGGCCTCCGGCGCTGGCCTCCTACGATTTTGGAACACTGGAGGGAGGAAGCAAAGATCAGTTTCCGGGGCATGGAGGGAGTGGTGGAGTGGAGGATACAATTCTTTGAGTAACACTTTTCGTCTTGCGACTCGACTGTGTGGGCCTTCGGCAGCTTTGAACGCACCAGGCTCGGTCCCTAAAGAAATGCGCCCGAACAGGGACTTGAACCCTGGACCCTCAGATTAAAAGTCTGATGCTCTACCGACTGAGCTATCCGGGCTCTTTCCTCCTGTTCTTTTGGGCGGGGCCAAGCAGCCTGATCAATATCCGTACCCGGCTAAAGCTACTTCCCACTCAAGACGCTCAATCTCTGAAAGAGCTTCGGGGTGCCTTTGTTTGCTTTCCTGGGCAGGGCTGTCCGAGATAGTATGGGGGCAATCAGATTTGTGAGGATGTCTTTGGTTAGCCCGGCCAGTTTATTGTCGCCGTCACCCACCGACAATTCAACGAGCCCTTCCTTACCCTCTACGTGTATAACCGCTCTTGGCATTTTCCTCTTTGTCATGCTACGTGGTGCAGCCTCACGACGCTGGACGACATCAGCTGTGTCATTTGCTTGGGATTTTCTTTAATGTGTGATGCACTTTAAATTTTGTATTGGTATATATTACTATTTTTATTCTTATTTCTACTCGTGTGGATGGAGTGTCGTGGGCCAGGGGTGACGAGGGGGGTTTGATGTTTTGTATTTTTTGTAGAATTTTTTGGTGATGTTCATGTAATGTCAAATAATAGCAATTAGAATAATAACAATCATGACAATAATTATTACTACAATAAAAATGTGATCACAAATAACTGTGCCCTTGCTGATATGGAGATCGCAGGCATTTGTCCTGAGCGTTCGTGTTGACGGATGCACAGGATTGTACGAGGTCATTGCAACGAAGCTGTCCCGACATTTGGAACACAGAGGTTCTTGCTGAAGCTATCCGCGGGATACGACGAAAGTCTGATGGTGCCGGCATGCAAATTGCCGTCAAACACCCTCTCAAACCACGGCCAGAGGATGCTGTTGTTTGGGAGACATGGTCTTTGTTTTGCAAGCTGGAGGAACGAGTGAAATGTTTGGTCGAAAAAAAGAGTGCATAGTGGCATAAAGAATGGTGTTCCGTGAAGGGTGGAGAACAACGTGTCCCAGTGCCCCTTTTTGCCTGGGAAATAATCCTGCCTCTAAAGAAGCCACGCATTGCACGTGACAGTTCCAGGAATGGCAATGGTGAGGCTGGACATGACACCCAAACGGCAAGGTGTGGAAACCATTCCATTTGCCGCTAGGGCCGGCCCGCAAGAGGAAAAGATTGTGCATTGGCCGGGAATCGAACCCGGACCTCCCGCGTGGCAGGCGAGATTCTACCATTGAACCACCAATGCCTGATGAGAGGTACTTTGCCCGTCATCCGGACTGGGAAACAAAAATAAACAACCTTACTTTGGGTTGTTCTTGTTGTTTTTTTTTTACAAAATTCTTAGGTTAAATTAGCCAGCTGTAAGGTGCTTTCAGTAAAGATGTTAACCACAGAGCACGATATGCCTCATCTATGTACAGACACCTAGGCTCTTCACTTAGGTCTCAATTTGCTTGAATACTGTGCATATTAGCCACTAGAATGAAAAAAAAATTCTTCTGGGGAAGGATGCCTCTGGACCCCCCTACAAATTAGGTCTCTGAGCAAAGCCCTGGATTTCTTGAGATCACAGCAACGCCCGTGGATGTCAGTTCATTTCCTGAAGCAATGAGAGGGAAGCACCGAAGTACATCGGTCACTGCCTTATTCTCGCTCTTTTCCCATCCAGGCCGACCTGCCTCCGAGTAAAGGTGGAAACGGGAGCTAATCGGTACTCAGATAGCATTCAGCCATTCCAGACTGTGAAGCATGGCGTCGCTCGCTCTCCCACACATTTAAGCAAGGTGACAGGCGACCTCGTGGCGCAACGGTAGCGCGTCTGACTCCAGATCAGAAGGGTGCGTGTTCAAATCACGTCGGGGTCAAGCAGTCTTCACTTTTGCCTTTGACGGTATCCCTTCGCTCAGACAGAAAACAGTGCCTTTACACCGTGGCGGTTGACAATTGACGAAAAGAGCTTTTGCGAACCCTGTTTGATGGTATCCCTTCGCTCAGACAGAAAACAGTGCCTTTCCCCTGTGGTGGTTGAAAATGGTGAAAAGAGGTTTTGTGAACCCTGTTTGGGTGGGGCTACACCCAGCTGTCAATCACCATCATGCTTGGACCATTTGAAAATGATCTTCTCTCCTCAGCTAGTGCGGCCATTTGCCTAAATCCTTCTGGCACTGATACTGAATGGTGGCACGAGTTAGAGTTTACTCTTCTGGTACTCATATTTGAGTGGTGGCGAATTCCTTTTCATGCTTTTCAACTTTTCCGTGGTGAAATATGCTGCGGGACGGTCTTTCGATCTGACAGGTGGTGAGCACAACGCTGTCAATCAGAAATGTGGAAAGACTTCCGCGACAGCATATATGGATGCATCCTTGGTCTGTAGGAGACAAGGAAACGACCTGAGGTCTCCGGCGCTGGCCTCCTACGATTTTGGAACACTGGAGGGAGGAAGCAAAGATCAGTTTCCGGGGCATGGAGGGAGTGGTGGAGAGGACGATACAATTCTTTGAGTAACACTTTTTCTCATCTCCTCCTTTCCTCCTCTCGCTTCCTCTCCTCCTCTCCTACCCCGGAAATATGTGGAGGAAAGGAAGGGAGGAGGAGATGACAGGAAAATTGGAAAGGCCAAGAGCGGTTCTACACGTAGTGGGTAAGGAAGGGCTTGTTGAATTGTCGGTGGGTGACGGCGACAATAAACTGGCCAGGCTAACCAAAGACATCCTCACAAATCTGATTGCCCCCATACCATCTCGGATAGCCTTGCCCAGGAAAGCATGGTCTTTGTTTTGCAAGCTGGAGGAACGAGTGAAATGTTTGGTAGAAAAAGAGTGCATATTGGTGTAAAGAATGGTGTTCCATGAAAGGGTGGAGAACAACGTGTCCCAGTGCCCCTTTTCGCCTGGGAAATAATCCTGCCTCTAAAGAAGCCACGCATTGCACGTGACACTTCCAGGAATGGCAATGGAGAGGCTGGACATGACACCGACATGGCAAGATGAGGAAACCATTCCATTTGCCGCTAGGGCTGGCCCGCAAGAGGAAAAGATTGTGCATTGGCCAGGAATCGAATCCGAACCAGGAAAATGGCCAGGAAAATGAAGCCAGTCCAGTTTAAATATTTAGATTTAAACTTAGGCCAACACAGGCATGTGTCAGGTTCTAAACTGAGGTTACCTGATTTTGGTTGGTTCATATAGAAGTCTTCGTGGGGCTTGTGGAGGCTGTTGAAATTTTAGCTATTATCACATGTCCCTAATATTCTCAAGCACAGGTGACAGAATTCAGTCCCAGAGGGCCAATGGGTTTGCTGGTTTTTAGGTGTCCTTGTCTTCCTTTCATATGTTTCAATAACGGATTGACTGAAGACCCCATTCACATATTTTCCTCAGGTTAAATTGGATAGCAATTGAAAGGAAACTATCAACCCCCCTGTTGCAATGGCCCTCCAGGACAGGAGTTTGACTCTTTGACTGTTTCCATAAGAATTACTTAATTTGAAAGATGAAACATAATATCCCTGGCCTCTTTGGTTATGATTCTCTTTTTACTGTAGAAATTACAGGCTTAGTGGAGGACACAAGAACAGGGTGAGAGAGCATGTTAGACTTGCTGCAGGATGTGGCATCTCCTCTACAGTTCGGATGAATAAGATTGTCTCCCTTGACAGGGGACTGAGGGATTTAGCTCAGCAAGCTAATCATATCTTATGGCATGTTCTGCAGAGAGTAGAAACGCACAACAAACCTACTTCATATTGAGATTCAGGCCCTCCCTCACTCTCCTTGTAAGGTAAGTTTCAACTACCACTATTTTCAAATTATTAGTTTAATTTTGATATATTTATAATGGGAAAAAAAAGTCAAAAGAACATAAACATAGTAGTGTTTTTCCATTCTTTTTGAATACTTAAGGCCTTGTTTTTCATCTGACTTAGGTGATGGTAGTTATGTTGTCATGTTGCCATTTTAATTAAGATGATAATTTACGACAAACAAGAGTCACGACAAAAATCAAGTCAGTAGTGGTATGTGGCCCACAAACTTTTTTGAACAAAATGAATTGCGCTTAGACAATAATCCCAAAAGCATTTGTGACTTTGACTCACCAATCACCACATTTGATGATACCGAGGTATCAACGCATAATTGTAGTTGAATACCGCACAGTGATAATCCATTTCCCTGATTTCTACAAACAGTGAGCGAGCTGTGTTTGCTTGGATGAACTGAGGAACTTCTAGTGATTGAGAAAGCTGTACTGACTTGGATTAGCTGTGGAGCTCCTCATGAATTGCTGAGCTGTACCTACTTGAATGAGCTGAAGAACATTTGGCAATTCTTTGTGCACGCAGAACAAAAGACGAAATTACTTGGAATATCTCAACTGTTCCCGGTGGGCAAAATAGAAAGGCTTTTTAACACAACATAAATTAAATGCAACTTCCCCATTTTGAAATAAAAATGGTCAAAATGAATATATAAAATCAGCTGCATTTCTGATATATAAACTCATTTTATATCATTTTATATTTATCATGTGTACATGATAAATACTTATGTGCACCACTATTATCAAATATAACAATCTTGTATTGGCTTGCATTTTTAAAAAGTGCCCATATATATTTTTGCCATGTGTTGCAAAAGTATCATGAGAACACAACTATTTAAGTAAAGTACCTGAATATATGAATCTCTTACTGATTGGAATCATTACTTACATTATTGCTGTTATTAAATTGGCGACTCTTGCTGTGTAGCAGTAAGCCTGTTATTTTGAGAAGTTTGGCGGTAGGTATCGTTCCCAAGCACTGATTATACTGGCTGGTTGTGAGTATGAAATGAGGAAGTGGGAGTAATTACTATATTTTATGGCTGTTACGTGTTTTTGGTTGAAAAATTCTTTAGTAAATCAAGAATGTTATATATCATTCACATGTGTTTTAACATTTCTGAACTTTTAAACAGCAGTAAGATTTTCATTTAAATAGCAGTAAGAAACATTTTCACATGCCCACCATTTAAACAGCAGTAAGATGAATGTCATTAGTTCATGAATTATTTTTTCAAAGTTTGCTCCCTGAGTTCTGTCTGCCATTTTCAGTGACTGTTGTATTTGGCTTCTGCAGTGAATTGTTGTGGGTAAGGCTCAGCAAAGCCAGGGACATCTAAGACAGTTAAACAAATTGACCATAAAATGATACTTCTACCTGAACTGTGCATTATATACAACAAAGATATCAAAAATGCATATTCAGCTTTGTTTCTCTCTCAAAGGTAAACCAATCAGAATGGTCCGACTGTGATGCATGTGTGTTTTGTGACACCTGCACTCCTGACGTTCATTAACCCATGACGGTATAACTGCATCATCTAGCACAAATTCATGTTCTGGACTTTGTGACTAGCTATGTGTATGTTGTACAGCAAGCGCATTTTACAGCTGCACTTATAAATAACACATCTTTAGCTTGTACATTTTCCTTAGTTGTAGGATACAGCGCTCGGCAGTTCTGTGCTGCTACTGACAGAGAGGCATCGGCCACAGTAAAAATGAAGATGGCTTTTAAAGGGCGAAGGAGAAATCTTTAGCTAAATATGTGTTTATGCCCCAGAAACACCCATAGTTGTTTAAACCATGAACTTCAACCTGGTCCTATTCTTGTTCTAATAATATCACCATGAAAATACCAGAAACATATTTGGATGCACCCTAATCAAGAAAATCACTTGTCCTTCAACATTTGCTGCATGTACTAAGATAAAATCGTTAAGAATTTGGTGCTTAGCACTGGATAGGGGTGTGCTGGCACTGCTACAGTCATTGGGGTGTTGTGTATGTTAATTGTATCATTATCATTGGATATGATCCTCTGAGTGAATAGTGCTGCGCGTATGTGAAAATTCCATTGTATCAGCAAAGACGGTAGTCTGGTATAGGAGGCTTGTTAAAGTATTTAATTGTAAGGTATAAAGCTTTCTCCAGACAGGAATTTTACTATTTAAGAGATCCTTGAGGTACTGAACTCGGTCTAAGCCTGAGCTATCTCTGTTTCGGTTTGACCCTGTAACGGAGAGAATCTTCCGTTCCCTCAAAAACCACTGCTTAAACAGGTCGTGATGTATAGACGAGCGTTCGGTACGCATTCACCGCTTACATAGGTGTTAGTGCGTACCATTTATGTTTGCCGGTTTTAACAGTCATTATTTGCAACTGTACCTCTGTTATGCAATCGTTCCCAGACATAAGATAATTCACCAAATCACATGAGTTTCCTGTTGGCAACAGTTAAATATCTGTTGAGATGATGCGATTATAGCAAAGTATTAATCACTAACCCTTGACGCTGTTTTCCGGTGTTCCGTGTTCAAAGCTGGACGACGAAAACAGACCGTTTGAGTTTGTGCAACTTTATTGGAAGTGCAGAATGGCCTGTTGAGAGCAGGGGGAGACAGTAATTTGTATTGCATATTTGTGGACTTCTATATGGATAAAAGATGAGAAGTCTGAAATGTCTGAAACTGATAAACTGAGTATGTGTAATAATTGAGGAAAAATGTAATGATAATTCTTTTACAAAATTAATTGATTTTGTTTCTGCTATTGGTATGGTCTAACTAATATTACTGAGTAAAACCTTGACTACGTCTAAAATCGTATACTTATCAGTGCGTACTAAATTCGAAAACAAAAGAGTACTGCTCTGACGTCAATGTAGTGCCAACTACATGCGCAGTATGCAAGCTTTCGGACAAATCACCATAGATATAACGGTCACTATTTCCTTCAGTCTAATAGCCAGAGGTTTACAACTGACGTACATCCGTCATCAAACTTCACGGAACTCCGCCGTCTCTGCCGTCTTCTCCTTTGGTATCTATCTTCCCAGCGGCCTTATGGGATAGCACAGTGTGCAGTCCTTGCACCAAGGGGCCATCTTTCAGCGCAAAGTACCGGAAAAAGTGTCGCCATCTAGCAGGTTGTTGGCAGAAACAGTGTTTCCCATTAACTTTTGGCAGCATATTAAAAGTATTTATCCTCATATAATGATATTCAAACTTAGCCCAAAATAAAGTTGATACTCCAGACATTATATTCCAGGAGTTTGCCTGTTTCTACAATGCACGTAAAAGATACACATTTTTATTTCTCCAAAAGGCTGTGATATCATATTTGTATGCCTATGGAATGCGCAGAGCTGGGTGTGAGGAACTTGGAAATAGTTCATCTTGAATAAAATAAATTTGTCAGTTGTCCTGAGGTATGCTTTTCTGAAACACAATGCTCCCAATTGGAAAAGGGTGGGGGGAAGGCTTACAAGAAACGTGTTCTACAGGTCACTGCTTTGTGTCTTTTTCTTTGAGCATGCGACTCTGAAGACAACTGCCCATCTGCAAAGGGTGGCCATAATTACACTTCCTGGTTCTGAGGTTGTCTCCACTGACTTATAATAGGAGTCGCTGTCTCTACATGTTTATATACTCTAAGCCTTGCGCACTGCAGAATTTTACCAGAAACTACGCCATCCGGGTAACGCTCACATATTGATTCAGCCGGTTTGAAATTTCAGACACACTACATACCATGCATACTGATTTTTGCCTACTGTATAGGGCGTCGTATGCGTTTTCTGACACAGCCCTACTTAAGCAGGTAATTTGTTGTTAGTTGGGGTTGGCAGTAGGTGGCCAAGACAGACTACAAGTCTGATTGTTATTTTCATTCTCATAATTTTGTTTTGTAAACATAATTGTGTAAATATGTTTGTCTTCACTTGGCACTGGGTTACACTAGTTCTTGTCACTGCAGTTGTCTCACTGTCTCCACTGCTATGACCATCCTCGTAACAGACCCCATTCCTATAGATCTCTGCATTGTTTCAGTGTCCAAAGATTTAAGACAGAATTATGCCGATGGTTTTCACCATTAGATAATTTATATATCCTGTTCCGACTGACTATTTGTTCTTTTTTAAATTTTATTTCAAACTTCTTTCTCCTGATGTTCATTTCACACATTAGGCTACAAGTGATATATGTCTTTTTAGTCAAAAATGTTTTCACATGTTTTTGCAGTTGCAACAGAAGCCAAATGTCACATTTGCCATGTTTCATCTTGTGTGCTGCAGAATTAACAATGTGGGGCCAAGCTCAGGTCATGGCAAGGATCATGTTAACAATAACGATAGACATGGCACATGGCACAGTTGAGTAAGAATTGTGTGTAATGACTTTGGCGGGGAGGGTGGTTAATTGACTATGCAATACTGTATGTCTGCACCAGTCACCTAAAATGATAAACTCATTCCCACCACCTAGGTCAAGCACTAATAAAAAGGAATGAAAATACCAACCTTGAGTCGAATTTAATTTTCAAATTTTGTTTTTGTGTTTGCAACAGCTGTGTTTGGTCGTCTGACAGCTGCACTTGTGCCAGCACTGTGTAGTACTGGGCTGTGATGGTATCATCAAAGCAAAACCTTTGGTGTATCATCTAGCTAGGATGCCGCATCAATGTATGTAAGTAAAACTTCGCGTTGTTTTTAATTTCAATACCTGAACTAAAACCTAGTTTTAGCAGAAGTAGACTAATGTCTTTTAAGAAAAGATTTGTACATCCTGAAGGTTGTCTCTCTCAGTCAGCGGCAAACTGGTCAGTCATTTGCACTGATAATTGAATTAAGAGGCCATCTGTTTTCATATGGTGAGTCAGCCGGAAACCTGCTAATTATGATGTAATTTCCATAGTCCTGGCAGCTGTCTTTTTAATATCTGCGAGCAAATACTCTGAGCAGAAGCCTCCAATAAAGCAGGTGGTTTGAGTTTTTCGCTAATAAAATCATGCAATCCTGAAAGCCTGTATCTTGCCACAGATTTAAGAGTGTTGCCAAGCGACTGTTGCTTGGTTTAGCTCTTTTAGACCACAAAACAAGACCATGCATTTGATAAATGTACCACATCAACTAAGAGGCTCTTTTGTGCCTTGGACATCAACACAACTCTGGAGATGTCACTTTAAACCGGAGCGGCAGTGCTGCCACTCGTCTTTTTCTATTTTTATGCTTTATTTTCATTTATGTTGTGTTTTCCTGCTCTCCTTTACTGCTTTCTTGAAATAAAGGGAAATAAAGGGGCACAGAAAGTTAGTCTTGAACCAATTTTTTATTTACTTTTCTTTTTGGAAAAGCTTTTAAGTGCCTCCCATATTATGTGTGTGTGTGTGTGTGTATGAGGAGGATGAGCTTAATAATTTTTATGATTATTACTCCTGTTGTTTTTGGTAAAAGCAGTAGTAGTTGCAACTGTGGTAGTAGCAGTCAAAGATGTAACTTTATTAGAATACTGCAGTGTCATGCTGTAATTATCATTTGTGCACTGAGTATTGCATTTGTAATTATTATCTGCTATGCTCCTGGTTTGTGAGAAAGATCCATGTTTGTCAGATTCCCATATCTTTATTTTTAGTTTTGCTTTTCTTCTTCATTGGTTACAGAGTACCTGAAGATTAAAGGATTGTGGAGTGTCAATCATACTGCGATGGCTGAAGTCCAGCAGAACTCTCGTTTTATCATGCTAAACCTACTATTCTGCTTTCTGTGGCTGCTGTGCTGTACTCTACCTGCTGTTCTGCTTTATATACCCACTGTTCTTTACACTCTGCTGTTCTTCTTTGTGTGCCTGTTGTTCTATACACTCTACCTGCTGTTCTGCTTTATATACCCACTGTTCTTTACACTCTGCTGTTCTTCTTTGTGTGCCTGTTGTTCTATACACTCTACCTGCTGTTCTGCTTTATATACCCACTGTTCTTTACACTCTGCTGTTCTTCTTTGTGTGCCTGTTGTTCTATACACTCTACCTGCTGTTCTGCTTAATATACCCACTGTTATTTACACTCTGCTGTTCTTCTTTGTGTGCCTGTTGTTCCATACACTCTACCTGCTGTTCTTCTTTATGTACCTGCTGCTCTATACACTCTACCTGCTGTTCTTCTTTACCTGCTGCTCTGTACGCTCTACCTGCTGTTCTTCTTTACCTGCTGCTCTGTACACTCCACCTGCTGTTCTTCTTTGTGTACCTGTTGCTCTGTACACTCTACCTGCTGTTCTTCTTTATGTACCTGCTGTTCTATACACTCTACCTGCTGTTCTTCTTTGTGTACCTGCTGTTCTATACACTCTACCTGCTGTTCTTCTTTGTGTACCTGCTGTTCTATACACTCTACCTGCTGTTCTTCTTTGTGTACCTGCTGTTCTGTACACTCCACCTGCTGTTCTTCTTTACCTGCTGCTCTGTACACTCCACCTGCTGTTCTTCTTTACCTGCTGCTCTGTACGCTCTACCTGCTGTTCTTCTTTACCTGCTGCTCTGTACACTCCACCTGCTGTTCTTCTTTACCTGCTGCTCTGTACACTCTACCTGCTGTTCTTCTTTGTGTACCTGCTGCTCTGTACACTCTACCTGCTGTTCCTCTTTATGTACATGCAGTTCTGTACACTCTACCTGCTGTTGTTTTATATACCTACTCTTATTTACCTTAAACCTTTCACACATACACAACTGTATCCAATTCAAATTGCTGTTTGTTCAGTGCGTGAGAGAAAACCTTTGAAACATCAGTTATGTGCATAATAGTTTAAAAGAGTGTTTTGTGTAGACTGGAGTTTTTTTTTAATGTATTTCACAACTACAGAGAGTTTATCAGTCTTCATTACTGTGCACACTGTGAACAGTCCCCACCAATGAGAGTAATGACATTTTAAATACCACACTATAAATAATACCTCTGATATTACACTCCAATACTGAGATCTGTAGGCTCTCAGTTCCTGTGTTAAATATTCCAGTTCTCTGCTACCAACTGGTCGATGAAGCCTTTATTTCTAGCCACGCATCAAGCAGTCATTCAATTATTGTGCAGTCATCTCTGCTAATCGCTCAAGTACCACTTAATCAGACACACAGGAGAACTGACAGCACCTCACTCTGTCGTCACTTATCACATGTCAGACTGTTTGTTGTTTAATGCTTATATAAATTATTCCCCTCACTGGAATCAAGAGTCCAAAGTCTATATGTTCCTGCCATTATTAAATCATAATGTACATCTACCATGAGGAAACGCAAGTGATTCTCAGTTGAAATACATTTTAATGTATCTCAGGATGAAAGAGCTGAAATGTATTTCAGAATTCATTGTTCTTTTACAGGGAAATTTTGCCTTAGTAAGACCTCTATAGTTTCCTTACCTTTCGTGTGTCTTAATGGTTCATGTTCAGTTTGCACCATCCTCTGAATGAACCGAATCTTAGGCTCGTGCATTTTGGCTTCATCCCAACTCCCATTTGCTTCAATTTTTGAACCAGTCTGGAAAACATAATTCTAGCAGGTTTATGAACCCCAGAAACATTTGGAATTTTATTTTGAAATAAATTCCCCGGACTACCAGTGATTTCTGTGGGATTCTCTCCATGATGGGAGAGCTGCTGACAAACGACCAGCTGCTCTGCAACTGCATGTTAGCTCTGTTTCGATTTCCGTTTGAATGTTGATGCAATTTGCATCTGTTGCCACAAGGGATTATATCCATCTATATTCAAATTTTAACCGAACACGCACAATGAGGTTCTCTTTGCAAAAATCCACTCCTCTTACAATCAATGGCGTGACATGGTCATGAAGTGGTTAAAGTCAAACATCTTTATGCTCAGTTAAACGGCTACAGTTTGAGCAAAGTTTCTTTTTCTTCTTAAAACTACTTTTGACAACTTCACTAGCAATATAAAGTCTGACATTGCAGACTTTGGGCCATAAAAGTTGGGCAGTCAAACTTTCAAACAACTATAGAAGACATCAAGACATTCTGAATTACAAACGTTCACAGTAGCAACTGGTATGGATGACATGAATTAATTCAGTCCTAAACAGCTGAAAATATCCTTGCTAGCAGAGAAATAGGAATCGCCATGCTTTGCAGAGGAATTGAAGTAATCTTGTACCTCAATGCAGAGGGTTAAAAGTCTGGGACTAGATGGGATTCCTCCAAAAAGACTATAAGCCTGGGACTCTGTAGACCCAGGGTTGTTAAAGTCAACACTCTATTATCTGGTTACTGCTGCTTTCCACTGAAATAAGTCTTCTGCTCTTATTACTGTGACACATTAAAGTTGCAACCATCCTCTGGAGTGCTTAGATTTTAGGCCATTATAAATATCAGATTCTGATAAATTCAGATGTAAAAAATATCCACTGAGGTATTAGCAAAAACACTAGAAATTTGGGTCAATCAGTCCAAACCCAAAAACAAAATGATGGTTGAAATGGTTTAAGGGAATCCAACTGTTTGTCCTCAGACAAGCTGCAAAAGTTCGCTCACTGGTCAAACAGGGTGACTGCCTGCTGTCTTGCCCTGTCATCACAAGTCTTACTCAGTTTGTCAGCAAAACCTCTTATTAAACCCATCCATAGCAAAGGAATCCGTCTGCTTTAAGTTTTCATCTTCATAAGGATGATGTTGTCCTTTACCTTTATGATGTTACTAAGCCTGATCCTAAGATATTAACACTGGTTAATAAATTTGGCTCTCTGTCTGGATAAAAAAAATCTATTTGGCAAAGCCCATTTTAATGCTCCTAAATACCTCTGCTACCAGCTGTCTCCTTTCAGTAGGTCTCCTACTACCAATAAAATCTCCTTCCTCTATGTATTTGGATGTAATACTCAGACTTCCACTCTTTCAAAAAGTGTTTGAAGTGGACAACTTTTCTTAAAGAAAACTAATTAAAAATCAATGAATTTGATCAAGTTCATTTAATAGATTGCTTATAAAACCTTACAACTATGTAATAATGACTTTATAACGCTTAATGATACAGTCAAAGCCAAAAACTCTCATGTGTGGTCGTAAGGAATTCTATAGTGATTTTTTGTCTTGATTTGATCGATGTACAATGACAAGAAACTCTTTGTCTTTGTAAATGGGCATTATTTTTAACTAGCATTATTTTTTTATTTTATATTATTATTTTTTTAATTTCACTTATTTTACTTTTTCTTTACAGCATAGGTCTGAGAAATGAGCACTCAGTTATCTGTTGTAGTTATGACCATGAGAATGACAATAGGTAGAGGCTGCAAGGGATTGTGTAGCCAATCAGATGTAGGAGAGGTTTCGTTTGCCAGGTGTAGCAAAGCAGCGTTTGCAGGGATCTGACTAGGACACCCTTTGTCTTTCAAAAAGTACCATAGGATCAATGACCACTGTGAGTCAGGATCTTGATTCATCATCTTATGTGAAGGAGAGCAACTTCTATTGTACAGTGTCCCCATCATTGTTCTAAGGCATTGAATTTCTGTTTGGTCCAGAGTGCCCAGTCAGTCCTGCAGGATTATAGTGTCTGCAGGCTTTTGTTCCAACCCACTATTCAGACTGTATATCACTGATTCCAATAGCCATGGAGGCATGGTAAATTAGTCCAACTGCTGTAATTCCTTAAATAAGGTCATGATTGGAACAGAAGCACTGTGGTTATGCAGGATCGTTATTGAAAACCTCTTGTGTGGAGGGAAGAGTGCCCCCTACTGGCCAACCATCTTCTCCCTGTAGCACATCACTTGAGGACAGATATGGTAGAGCTGTTTATGCACTCATTAATTTGGCTTACTTTTGTTTATGATGCTTTACAACATGATGGATGCCAACTGGCAAATTAAAATGAAGTGATATAAAATCATTGGGTCAATGCTCTTTTGTTACATGTTATCTAAGGGGGTTAAATGAGGCATCGTAGTATCTCCCTTGTTACATCCTGCAAGGGCGGGGGGGGGGGGGTGTTCGCCATAGCCTTCATCCACCCTTTGGTATAAGCACTGCTGATTTATTTCTCATCATCATCCTTGTTACCTTTAAACAGATCACTCCTTGATTGAAGCAATTTCATTAATCCTACTTTTCACATCGACAGTCATTAAAACACTTTATCGCAACATTTAACACTTCAAATAAAGTGACTCACAGCTGATGTCATTTCATCTTTATTAAGTTAATACACCATGACAAATTCCACTGTGGACATTCAGAACTTATTTCCATAAAATATAATTATGTCACATTCAATCCACGTCCTGGTGGAAAATGCTTGGGAGAAACGTACAACAAAGACCTTTAGCTATAGCATTGCTAACTGCCACGGCAGACAATAATGACACCAATGGCTTTGTCAGTAATATAGCAGGTGACCCTGCAATCCTGTACTATCATATGTGGTAGAATACAGTTTTATACTGAAGTTCAATTTTAACAAGCTTGCCAACAACAATGCAAAGAGTCAATGTTTGTGAACTTTGAATGTTTTTGACATACAAATTAACATGGGCAGCAAATATCATTCCAAACTTTCCACAACCATGGCTATTAAAAGTGGAAAATGACCACCATATTATCCTTATTTTGAGAAAGGTGCAAGAATGTCACATGCTTCCCACATGGACAGTTACACTTCTCCAGGACAAGGAAAACTTTTTTGAAATCTCAGCCCAATAGGTGGAAATCTCTGTCAAATAGTCTGATTGGACAAGTAAATACAACACAGCAGAGTAGTGGGCTTTATCTATTAGTCCACCAGTCACTGTTTTCAAATGAGGGAATCCGCAATAGACTAATAAGACTTCTAGCAAACTGTACTTTAATATTTAGCTAATAAATTATGTCAGTGCTGATGGAGCTCACAATGTGAGAAATTTTTAATAGCCTAAAGAGGGTCTCAACAAGGCCAGAAATAATGTATAACTGGGATTTTATTAAAGTTATAATAGGGGTTGAGATCACTTTCATGTCAGTTTTGGAAATGAAATGTTATTATTCATTAATTGAAAAATCTCAGTATAACAACAGTGTGGGCCATTTTTAAGCTTGTTAATTGAACTTCATTTCCTGAATTTAAATGGAATCGACCACTCATGATAGCAAATTCCTCTCAAGTGTTTTAACCGGGATTTAAAATTAATCATGACAAAATGTTTTCTCCAAAGTTTTGAATGTCCGTAATGGAATTAATGCCACTGACTTCAAACGTTTAGCAAAGCTGTAATGACACAAATTTGGCGGCACTGTATTCAAAGTGGTAATACATTTTAATAAATGTTTATGCCCAAAGTTTCATTATTGCCATTGTTTTCACAAAGCAATATGATTTATAGACCCTTTTCCCCATAATTTTCCTTTCGTTTTAAGTCCATCACAGAATTTGACTTGAACAGCCTGATGTTGCCTGTTTCACTATAGAAGAGGCTCCAGTACTTCTGATAAGGCTTCACCTTTATATCTACCCTATTATGGTATGATCTCTTTTAATATATAATTCCATATCTTTGGCATTTAAAATCACTCCATTTTGGCACAACCATAATTTGTTGAGGCAATTATTGTCATTACTTTGTGATCTTTTGGTATAATTTAGTTTTTCCTCTTGCTTATGTGCATTTTATGCAAAAATAAAGACAGATTATTTATAGTTATACAAAAATAAATATCGTCCCCTTTGTACAGCTCAGTATAAATTCAGTACTAAAAAATATGTCGGGGTTTGCTAAGCTCATCAGGCATGTAGGTTAGTCAACACACACAATTCAGTGCTTGCTACATCAACATGAAAGTTTGAATATAGGCGGTAGAATGATTTAATTAATTGGTAATGGAGATATGCGATACAAGTCCAACTTCGTAATGTATTTGTTCCTGACACTTGAGAGAGACTAAATGATTACTGACCATGTGGTTCCCCAAAACTTACATCAGTTAGTATTGATGTAGACTGTTCCTGTAGTTGAGCTGCCAATAGATGGTACTCTGATTATGGGGTGGGTAAATGGATCGGGATTTGATCCAATACATAAATATGATTGCATATATTTGCATATCAATGAGAAACTGCTAATAATTTTAACAGGTGGGATTGCTCAAGATGTTAAAATGAGGGGAAACACAGATTTACCGAACCAACATGTTGAGGTCACTCGTGATTTAGACGTGCATGGATTTGCATACATTTGCATATTTAACGAGCGCGCAACATCAGGGAATCCACTGTGTCCTTGTGGCGAGACAGGAGTGTGTCAGAGACTGTAGCACAAGGGAGAACATTATAAAACAATATAAAACAGCAATATGAGAACACATTAACCAGGAATAGCAACACATTAACCACATGTTCTCTCGCTTTATGAATTAAATAGTATATGAGAGAGGGTAATGACCACATACCGTCCGCCTCAATTTCATAAACAAACAGGCAGATAGGCTAATAAAGTGTATGTGTTTTTTTGCTAATGTGTCCACTGAGTGAAAAATATTATTTTGATGTGGCTACAGCTGAAGTGTGGTTTACAGGCTACAAGGTTGAGCTGTCAAACACAATTCTCTTTCGTAAAAAAAAAAAAAAGAAAGAAAAAAATTGCCTGGCTCTTAAACGGCATCTTCTTTATTGATGTAATATCTCCCCTCTGTTGCACTGAAGATGCTTGATAGCCCTGGTTTAAATTAAATTCTCCGTCCAAGGCTGTTTATGAAGGGAGGGCAGCGTAGGAGGGAAGCAGCGCGGCCTGAAATTATAAAGCATATTAAACGCCCTGTTTTCAATCTATCCCTCTCTTGCTGTTTAGCTCCGACAACGGCGTGGCGGTAAACACAGGCTATTGGCGAGACCGGGCCGCACAAATCACGGGCGAGAGGGGATGACAGCGTACGCGCATCGCTTCGGCGGAGTGAGAGAGGGAGATAGAGAGAGAGGAAGCCAGAAAGAGAAGGAGAAGGACCTTTCAATTATCCACTGCCTGAAAGCCATAAAATGCGTCAAGCAATCAGCAACGTTCACCCGCCGGCTTCACAATACTGAACTATCCACGTCTCCTGGTCCTCATCTACAGCTGTAAGGCTTAGGAAAAACTCTGGGAAGATGGTTTGACTTCTGCTTTTTTAATTACATTGAACTTTCCATTAAAATGGAGTTGCCTTCACATAGTACCTTACACAGACCCAAAAACATTTTATCTACAAGCCATTCTGTGCTTCGGCAGATTCTGACAAATTGGGGTTAGAACCACCTCGTCTTTGTAATAAGTGGCATGAGGTCCTTGGAGATGTCTTGGATATTGGTTTTTATTTAATATGGAATATAATGTATTTCTGCAAACCCTGTCCCCTGTGGTATTGGTTTTCTACCGATTTTCCAGTCGAAAATTCCCCCCTAGTGGTCCATTAACAGAACTGCTGGCAGCAACCTGTCTTTCCCCCATGAGGTCTCTCATTCATGCTGTAAACAAGCTGTGCTGTATTTAGCTTCAGGCATTTCTTTGGAGGTCACAGGATGGTTTTTTTTTTGGGTGCTGTGCCTCATGGCACGGGATCTGGATATGTAAGCAGCTGGAGCGCAGGGTAACTGAAGGTGGAGGGTGATTAACAATGCGAGCCCTCTCCCAGCTCATAACGATCGCTAATTGCGAAGCCACCGGGGAGGCGGGACTCCACGACTTTCACAGTCGCTGCATGAATGAGCGCTGAAGTGGCCGAGGTACACGGGCGGATGGCCCTTCGTCTGACTGGTGCCCAGAGCCTGATACAGGCATACAAAAAACATAGCAGGTTAAGACCTTGTGTATGTCATTAGCCAGCTGAGCCTCAGTTATTGCGGTGGGACTAAAATTGGCTTTGTCCCACTAGAGGATTGCTGGGTTTCAGCTGCTCATGGTTCCTTGAGTCACATACATACAGTCTAACGGCTGTTGTCTGGAGGACCACGGACCTCCCCTTTGGCTGGTGTTAGCTCTCGTATGTGTGGGGCGTTAAACATGGAAAACAGGGAGGAAGTGAATGGTTTTTTTTTGTGTGAGGGAAGCAGATGAAAGAGGAATACGCTAATGACAAGATTCAGTAAAATGAATACAAAGGGGTTGTTGATCACGGTAAGACACTTTTCTAGTGTGGGTGTAGGCCCCACTGTATGGTATTGAGCCGGAGTAGTAGCAGTGGTGGCTGTGACTGGCAGGTTTACAGGGTGGTGAATGAGTGATGCAAGCTTCAGCCAGGGAAGGAGGACCCTAAGACATGAGGATGTCCATGTGTCTTCCCACTCAAATGACCCTTTCACTCCTGAGTCGACCAGCCCGAGCCGAGGACCGAAGAGCGAAGAAATAAGCAGCAGCTGCCATGAGCCGCAGAAGAGAGCACGTGTCTGTCTTCGCTCTCTCGGGAGCACGAAACGCACACAAGGGTGGCATTCCAAATTAGGAGAAGATAGCAGTTACATTTATGTGTAAAAGTCACTCTGAACAAGGGGACTCGCTGGCGCGGCTTCCTCCTGTTATCTGAGAGACCGTAATGTTCATGTAGTTTAGGTTGTCAAGGCATGATCAGTTTCATTCCCCCGCTTGGCTGAGTCAGGAGGGCAAACTGGGGCAAAAGAGGAGTCGGGACTACTTTGTTTGGTAGTTATTTATAAAGTTACAGTTCAGACTCCAGAGGTCCTTTCCTCGCCGATCCTGTGCTCCAAATCAATTTATCCTTTGATGAAACTATCCCACCTTATTTATTTATTTATTTATTTATTTATTGTGATATCTAAATCTTGTCTTCCATCCCCCTTCCCTCTTTTCTCCCCACCCTCCCTCTCTCTGTCTGTCTCCTTTCCTGGTTCTTTGAAATGTTTCAAAGCACGGCGCTGTGGTGTGGTGGATGGGGAATTCAAACCAGAATACTGTTCTCCTGAGCGGGGTACTTAACCTCACTTGCCCCAGTAAGTATATCGCACAGCTAAACTGGATAATGTATTTAACAATGTAAAATATGTATGTTCCTTAAGGCGTCTGTTTTACATATTCAAATGCAAAATAATTAACAGGTAGCCTTCAAGCATTTTTGTATCTATAAACTGTGAGTAGTTAACCTGAAGGCTAACAGAAGCAAGTGGAAAGCCCAATACATACTGTATTATACAACACTTCTGCAAGTAATAAGGTTCTGCTTGGGAGAGACTGCGGTATATTACATTCAGAGTGGAATTTGGAGGAAGGGAAAGTAATGCTCAAATGACCTGACCTGTTTCTTTGTCCCGAGACGAGCCGCCCTTATCTCTTTATCTTTCATTTCTTTGTGCTCTTCCCCTTGTTCCAGGCCAATTCTCTGAAGTCTGATTCAGCAGCAATATCCGCCAGGATCCAGTCAAACGCTCTGTGTCCAATTAAACAGTCATACCCATAAAAGGAGACGTTTTTCACCTCCGTCTCCCCTCCGACTTGGGGGTTGTCTGTAGCAGACGGTTAGTGGAGAGGTCAGCAGGTGCCATGTGACCTAGCGCGGCCCCTGCCGTCCTCGTCCCCCAACCCCCCTGCCCCGACTGTGAGGGTGACCGACCCTTTACCCTGCCTGCTGCTCCGCCCGCTGGCTGCCCTCTGGTGGAAACTGCTGGGCTGGGCTACACCCCATCTCTGGCAGCCAGAGGCAGCGGCTCCCTTCTGGATGGAGCAGATGGCTGGACCAAGCCGGAGTTAGGGGGTTGGGTGGTGAGTGCGGCAACGTGCCTCTTGTCCTGCCCTGATGGTCACAGAACCCAGGATTGGGGAGTGGGGGGGCCAAGCATGACTCTGCTGGAGGGTCGAGGAAGACACCCCTGTAGGTGGAACGAACGGAGGTCAATCCCCGCGGTTCACCCAGAATGCCCCAGCCAAAGACACACGGTTTCCTGACAGCAGCCTGTCCAGAGTGCAGAGACTCCAGCCCGAGAAGCTCCTTACAGGCAGCGGAACAAGACTCCATGGACCGGAAGGCTTTGTGAAATGTGTGCTCCCATGAAAATCCAAAATGGAATGTCAGTACGAATATGGGGCTGAATCCATTACACTTTTTATTTTGGGTTACATCCATCCGCTGAACGATGAGACGTCACAATCGGTAAACCAGAGTGATTCACCAAACAGTTTCATTTCTGTACTAAAATTTCTTTTGTGTCAGTGTGCATAAGTGAGAGTGCGGATGAAAAATAGTGTAAAAGAACAGGAATCTATCTATCTATCCATGTCGAATGGTACAGATGCATGATGTAATCACAGTGTAGACTAAGACTAGGACAAAAGAATAACTCTCTGTTCTTAACATCAGAAAGCTATTTAAAGGTAATTCCCCAGCATTCAACCGAAACATTACGATCAGTGGGGGTAAATTCACTCAAGACAGTCTACCTTTTATTTTTGTCTTCATTTTCCCAAGGAGCCAAAATGAGGAGCTGTGCAAACCCAGCAGACTTCTTCTTCAATCTCCTTTATTAAATATTAAACAGCTCCACTGCAATCAGTCTGTTCAGTATACACACAGGGGACTTGATAATAACAATTATAACAAAGAGCATGACAATGGTATTTATAGCACAATGGTGTAGTTCCAATGCTCACCCATTAAAAAGACGTTATTATATGTGAGGTAAATACCTTTAAAATTAACATAGCGCCTAACCTATATGCAGGATGGGCAGTAATTTAGATGGAGGTTTCACTCAGATTTTCTGCATATATGAATATCGCAAATGCGATATGCAGAATATAATCAGTCAAAGGGGAGGCTGATGGAAGTGTTTGCATGTGTGAATATTCCAATAAGCCCGGTTAGTCCGACGGAGGAGGGCTGATCGTTTTAATCTGAAGACGGAACGAGGCTCTGGTATGAATGATGTTCCCTCTTTCATCTCATACGTGTTGGTCTTTATGAAGTGGGAGATGATGACGGCTGTGCTGGTTGTGACAGGCACAGTCTGGGCTATGTATATAACCAGCCACAACTTCCAGTGTGGGTGCGCGTCAGACAATACAATGATAGAGGGGTATGCTACTGTATACCAACACGCTGACACACACATGCTGTCCTAAACACACTGTCATTCTCATACTTTTGCTGTACACACTGACACATACATACTGACACACTGACATTCTCACACTGTCTCTACACACATTATCACTCTCACACTGTCTCTACACACACTTACACTCACTCACACTATCTCTACACACACACTGACACTCTCACACTGTCTCTACACACACTAACACTCTCACACTATCTCTACACACACACTGACACTCTCACACTGTCTCTACACACATTATCACTCTCACACCGTCTCTACACACACTTACACTCTCACACTATCTCTACACACACACTGTCTCTGCTGTCTCTACACACACACTGACACTCTCATGCTGTCTCTAAGCACACTGACATTCTCACACTGTCTCTACACACTGACACTCTTATGCTGTCTCTAAGCACTCTGACATTCTCACACCGTTTCTACACACTGACACTCTCATGCTGTCTCTAAGCACACTGACATTCTCATACTGTCTTTACACACACTGACACTGACAGTAACATTGCATTATGTTTTATTTTATAAATATTTATTTTGACTTTTCAGACCAAAGTCAGAGGAGCATTTTATGCATTTCTTTGTTTCACTGAAACTAGAAACTTAATTCCCATCGCTGGCAGGTTGTCTTTCATTTCATTTCCTTGTTCTTTCCATTTGTAATAACCACTATTATTATAAATTATATATTATTATAATTCTTTGTATTATTAATGTTGGAGCAGCTGGCTTTGGGGGACCCCAGCTGGGTGAAGGATGAGCTCCTCTTTCAAATAGACAAAAATACCAGCGTCCATCTAATAGAGGCTGTGATTTGATAAAGCGCCGTACAGAGGGCATGAGCAGGGGCCAATAAGAGAGTTTCTTCCCGCCCCCTCCCGCTGCGCCGGTGTTTGTGCGCGGGGTTGTGTGGAGGCGGCGGTATTAAATTTGGTGTGTTTTTATGGGAGGAGACGGCGGATGGCGCGGACTCCTACAGCGAGGTGATTGAGGCCTTCAGCACGCATTACCCCCCCACGCCCCCACCTCTGTGTTATTAAAGGCAATTCTCTCCCCAGCCATAATGGAGACAGACAAAAGTCAATACGCACTGAGGGCATCGGGACAACTTTGATAAATATAAAGATACAAACTTATAAAACGGAAGAGAGATTCAGGCGCAGAGAAAAATGTTCTCACTTAGATTCAGCCTGTTGTTAGATTGGTGCGGAGCTGTGACTAACAGCAAGAGACCACTTCTGTAGGTGCAATGGTTAACCCTTACCTAGCTCAGGCCACAATCGTATTGTACACCATGAACATATAACGCAAGGTGTCCGGTTAAGTCTTTACCTGAATTTATCTGGACTAGACAGCATTCATACATTTGAATAGTCATTGCTGTGTGGCTCTTAGAAACAAGAGGGCAGTAGGAGCACAGCATAGAAAGTGCAGTCCTTTCCGGAGCCTTCCTCAGACACAGGCGGGCACAGTTGGCACCGAGGCGGAACGATAGAGCAGAAGGCGGGTTGTGAACAAGCTGCAGGTGTCCGAATGCATCTTCTCAAGAAAAAAAAAAGCTTGGGTATGTAATTTGGAGGAAGAGAGAGTAAGTGTGTTTCTATGGGGGTGGCAGTGTTGTTAACTTAATCATTTAATAAAACAAAGTTCTCTTTGGCACTATGCTGATGTAGGGTCATGCCAATAAAGCTCATTTGAACAACAAGGTCAGGTGTGGTTAGTTTGGGCTAACTTTGTCAAACAACCTGAAATACAAATATTGAAGAGGCTGTTTGAGAAAGTCATTAATTGTTGTTGTGTTTTCTTAACACATTAAACTGATTTACAGCTAATTGCATGAATAGAGAGGCCTATTTTTTATTTTTTGCTAGATATCAAATGAGCTCAACTTGTGGTGCATCCTCCAGGTGAATTCATGGGTTGTTGAGGATTAGGGACAAAGATGCTTAAGATTTAGCTTCATTGTATTTCCATTTCCTCCTTTCAGAAGATTCAATCCGGTATCCAGCTTGAATATCAACCCCCAATTTTTATTCTCTGGCTCACCCCAGATCAGACCGATTTTTGATGTTATTGTCTTTCTAAAAGGCTTGATTCTCCTACAAGAGAGGCAAAGGTAGGGAAACATGATCCAGTTCCCTGTAGATGCTTAACGGCAGTCGGCGTCTGAGAAGCCTGTGCCTCCCTACTGCTTAAATGAGAAAGGACATCACTCATTTCCAAGCTCAAATTGCCTTGCTCCCATCCCTGACCCCCTCTTAAACAACCACATTCCATCTCATCAAAACACACACACACACACACACATACACACACAAACACAAAACCAGTTGCGAAGAGGGGAAAGCCTCTGCCCAAAGCACTTCCACGCCACCCTTCACCTCCGTTATTGTTTCTGAATAATTCCTCATATCCGTCTCCTTTAGCACTTGCGGGGGATGGGAGTTTTAGACAGCCATTTGTCCTTTTCTTTTTTCACTTTTTTTGTAGTCTGGCCATCTGGGAAGAGAGGTGAGCCAAGCCAGAGCAGTTACCCACATGCTTTTTCAATTCCTCTTCAAGGCAAATCTGTCACTTCCACATGAACTATAAACATACCTCTCTGGCCTGCTTCGCTCACTTGTGTGTCTCTCAGAGGGGAACACCTATCGTTCTATTCTTTCAGTTATTATTCCTTTTAATTCATTGACTTTATCTCATTTTTTGTGACACTCTACCATGTTCAACTCAAATTTTAGAAATGGGTATTTTGAATCAGATGTATTTTTCCCTCTGCAGTCTGTTGTCAGGATGAAATCGTACAGAAATGGCACAATACCGTTTTACGTTTTAACATGCAAAAATACAGGTAAACACAGATGCCACAACAATATAAACAAGTATGATGTAGTTTGTGAAATTATCATAAACTTTAGCACAACTTTTTAGGTGCATGACAGTTTATTTTCAAATTTCTAACATGAGTTATTCCAGTCATGACTTGTCATCTATCCTGTCCAGGTCATATATGTAATAACAGAACAGCAGATAGACAGTTAGCAGTATCCATTAACTAGCTAGTCTGTGCTAGCTGCAGACATGGACTATACATTAGCTAGCTGGTCCATGTCACTGGTAGTTGCAAATAAAACTAATGTGATTATTGATAGGCTATCTTGCTATGTGTCAATCCTGCACCTTACTGTTTCAAGGTTTCTTTGAAAACATTTTAACAGAGGAATTTCCATTCAGTCAGCTGAGCCAGAAGAAGCATGGAATAATCTTAAACATATCAAAAACAGTCAGGTAATCCAGCATGGCTAACTGTGCTATCACAGAATTATGTCTTCACATTGTGTTTCTTGGCTAATGACAGACCTTTAGTGGCTGTTGCTGGGGGTCTGAATTGAAATAGCAAAAATTGGCTCAGCCACACCAGGGTAGAGAAGGGATTAAGCTGGTTAAATTTGTTTTTGTCATTGATCTCACTCCTGGCTAGCCAGGGACCTGTAGAAGCACAAACTGAGTATATGATAACTTCCTCATCCTCTGATGACTTAGATACACAGCTCAGCAGTATGTGATTGGTTGTACATCTACATTGCAGAAAAGTAAGGGTGCGACCCCATGTCAGGCAGAGGAATCACGTCGTGTGGTGTTGTGTTTGGGTTGGAAAAAGGGGTGTAAAATCAACACACGTTACAACCGGTGAAAACTGATGCTGACGGATGTGTTTCATCCACCTCTGTCACGCTAACTGATTTATTCCATCTGAAATGGTGGGACTGTTATGTGATTATTCTGTGTTGACTGGGTATGAGCTGGAGTGACTGAAAATAAAACTGCGTTTCAAGTAAACTTAATTGACTCAAGGCTATTTAAGGGTTGTATTGCGTTAAATTGTGTGAAATTTTAATGGTCTTAATTGGATAAAATTAAAAATCATGATGCAACAAGAATTGTGATGAAATTGACACATGACCTCTTGAATCGATATTCAGTCATGGGTCCCCGTTGATTCAGACCCCTGTAAAATACAAATATTACATATTTATTCATTTACCCAACCTGTCTCCCACCCCACATGGGGTACAGGCACCTGACCAAAATGGACTAAACAATCTAGCCACTGTGGGGGCCAGCTGTGGTTAAACGAGTTCAATGTGAGAAGCATTTGCTCAGTGAAATGATTT
Organism: Albula glossodonta; assembly: GCA_019788955.1. Classification (NCBI taxonomy): domain Eukaryota; kingdom Metazoa; phylum Chordata; class Actinopteri; order Albuliformes; family Albulidae; genus Albula; species Albula glossodonta. Next base: position 26,336 of record JAFBMS010002559.1, read on the forward strand.
TTACATCAATGCCATACTTGTTATTCCACCACAAAATCGTTGGGGAGCAATTCCCTTAATGATTACCTTGATGAAGGTCACCATGGCAAATGCAATAGCCTTGTTCATATAACTTTATTACTTTCTAATGTGACTCTAATCATTTCCAGCATCAGAGTAATTTTGCATAATATATGGCCACAATAATTGTTGCTGATACTGTAAATGTGGGCATAAATGGAAGTTAATTGCCCAAGCAGTAGACAATGGTGATCTCATGTGCATTACTCAGGACTCACACATGTGTTGCAGTGGATCCAAAAGCACGTTATACTGGGATCTGTTAACATTGTAATTGCTACAACGGCCGCGCAGTCTAAGAGGCCCTGGGGATTCATTTATTAACTGTACACACGCACAGATTAGTTCGCAAACTTCGCACACGCTCAGCTCCATGCCAACTTTGGGATTTATCAAATTTTAATGTAGCGTGGAAAACTGCTGATGCAAATGTCTGACTATGCATATGCACAACTAGTGACCGAAAAGTCATGTAGCAAAAGTAAAGAAGTATGTATTATTCTTTTGCATAGTGAAATAAGAGAGTCAGCATGTGCCCAGTATTTATTCAGATAAGACTTTTGTACCAAATCTGCAAATGGCAGGAAAACTGCAATCAATCAAAAATCGCGGAATTCACAAAATCATCAATCTACATAGTTCTATCTTACAGAAGGCTTCAGAACTCAGCCCTTCCAGGAGAGAATATAGCACTTGTATGACTAAGCCAGGATGGTCCCCACAACCTTAAGTCCATCTCATTAATTGGAGGAAAGATTAGAAAGCTCATTCACCTTCCTTCAGTCCTTGCAATCACCCAAATCCCATCTGCTTTTCCTTTTCCTTGATGATTTGTTGGTAAGAAGGAATTTCAAGTATATATACCAATGGTTTTCATAGAAGACAG
>JAFBMS010002560.1:0-27270 GCA_019788955.1 Albula glossodonta
GCGTGGCTAATGTGGGTGTGACTGAGGTGGGCGTGGCCAGTGGTGGGCCTGGCCCTGCTCTCCATCACACTCTTGGCCGAGCGCTGGGCGGACTGAAGGTCCCACTGCAGTTGGCGCACCTCCACGTCCCATTTGCTGAAGCAGGGGCAGCAGCGCACGCACCGCGGAAACCCCTCTGTGAACCCGCGGCTGCAGCGGTCACAGCGCCGCCCGACCACGCCCTCCCGGCACCGGCATGCCCCCGTCGCCCGGTCACACTGCAGCGACTCTGACCCCAACGGGTCACAGTCACACGCTGGAAGATGGGGACATCATGCTAAATCCATCACGCTAAACCTCTCATGCCAAACACATCACACTAATACTGTCATATTTTATCAAGCATCGTTTTACCCTATCCTATTAAATCACACTTAACCCACCACGCTAAACCTGTCGTGCTAAGCCTGTTATGCTAAGCTAGCGGTGTTACCTTTGCATTGAGAGTGGGGATCCCCCCAGTGATTTTTCTCGCACTCTGAGCATGTTCTCCCTCCGAACCCCGGCTGACACTCACACGCTCCACTGGTCTGGGGAGAGGAAAGCAGAACCACACAGGAAGTGACAAACATATGCAAATGATGGTTGGAATAGTCATGTCCATGCATACCAGGGACAAACAAGCCATTTAAACAAGTGCTTTACTGATTAGTTATCGTCTGATACCGATGCTTCTGCCAGTCCTAACTGTCTTTTATTAACCTTGGTATAACCAGAGGAAGTGCTATACAGGAAGTACCACACAGCACTTCTAATAAAGAAAATGTCCCTTGAACTCATCATAATTTTTATATGAAATGCTTTGCATGAAATTGCCTATCCAATCATGTTTTTATTTACTGCACAGACACATTCTAATGCAGAGTTTGACACATTGTGAAAAAAATTGCAACCTATAAACAACACAAATAACCAACTAACAGCAGTGAATTAAAAAATGAACAGACAAATTCTGCAAGCGCATTTAATATCATACTGAGCACATGTCAATGAATGAATCTGAATATATATGAAAATATGAATATGAATATATTCCTGCATAACCCCAGCAGACGCACCATGTTGCAGTGCGGGCCGGTGGAGCTCTGGGGGTGGCAGGCACAGGGCTCGCAGCCTTGCTCCGCCCCAAAGTTCCAGTGCTGGGGGGCGCAGCGGTCGCACCTGAGCCCCACCACGTTGCCCCTGCATGGGCATGCCCCGGTGCGCTCCTGGCAGTGACACAGGGCCCCGTTACAGCGGGACGGCACGGTCCCCTCCAGCACACAAGCACAGCCTGCACACGGGACAGGAAATGCATCATCACACTCAGCATGGGACAGGAAACGCATCATTATAAATATAATGGGACAGGAAATGCAGCATCAAACCAGATATGAATACGGATTTTAAATAATTTAAGTCTGTGACTATGATGGCCCTGCTATTGGCTGAGCTACTTATACTCCAGATCTTACATGAGCAGCATATTAAATTTAGGCATGTAGCAGATCAAATCTCTGAGTGTCAGATGGTGAGCTGGAGAAGCTTGATGACATCACTCACGCCTGCAGTTCTGCTCCAGGGCATTGCCATAGTAACCCAGCCTACACACAGAGCAGTGGGGGCCATCTGTGTTGTGCAGGCACCTCAGGCACCGCCCTGTGTGGGGGTCACATGACTCGGGGTCCTGGGGGTCGATGTTACCGCTGCAATGGCATGGGTGGCATCGCCCCCCTGGCCTCTCAGGGTCCCCAAAATACCCTGGAGCACAGCGGTCACAACGAAGGCCTGCAGGAGATGGGACAAGACATGAGCGTGTGTGAGTGAGTGAGTGTGTGTGTGCATGAGTGTGTGAATGAGTGAGTGTGTGTGTCTGTGTGTGTGAGTGTATGTGTGCAAGTATGTGTGTGTGTGTGAGTGTGTATGTGTGTGTGCGTGAGTGTGTATGTGAGTGAGTGAGTGTGTGTCATGTACAGATGCTCACCTGTGTACCCCTCTCTGCAGTGGCATGTGATGTGGTCAAACGTGGGCTCGATGGAGCAGGAGTCTGCGTTTGAGTGGCCGGTTCCTGGCTGTCCGGGGCAAGCACATGGGCGGCAGTGCTTCCCGGAACCCAATAAAGGGTTTCCATAGAAACCATCCACACACCTGTGGAAGGTAGGATAGACTGCTACTACTGATGCCTGATTAATATGATAATTACCCAGACATTAATTTACTATGCTTTATAACAACAAACCAGTGTGGCTATTGCAATGATGTTACATAACATAACATTACTAGTATCTGGCAGATGCTACAACACGATCCATAAGTCAGGGGTAATAGTGTTGACTTACAGGGAAGTGAAGCCCAGGAGTGACAAGAGGAGATAAGAGTTGGACACCGGAGCATCACCTGTTGCTCCGGTGTCCGACTCTTATCCTAACGAAATAGGATAATGACTGCATTAATTAAGCAAGTGTAGCTGAGTGTGCCCCATTAACAAGCACAAGGCTCCACCCTCAGCCCCGCCCTCACCCCCCCCGAGCCCGTACCTGTCGCACAGGTGCCCGGCGGTGTGGTCGCGACAGTCCAGGCAGGTGCCTGTGTGGGGGTGGCAGGTGTCGGAGTGTCCATTGCATTGGCAGGGCCTGCAGTTGGGGAACCCCCATTGGCCAGGCAGGCAGCTGTCACAGCGCCGGCCCGATGCCCCCTCCTGGCACAAACACTGACCCGACACAGGGTCACACAGGGAGCCCTCAGACCCCTGGGGGTTGCACTCACAGGCTGCAGAAACACAGGGGACCCCGATATTACATGACTACTGGGGAACACTGATATGCTAGCTGATATAGCTAGCATATCAGTGTACAAAAACGACATTACCATTTACTTTACTTTACTTTTACTATACAAAACAAGTCTTACATCATGACTCACTTCACCAAAAATTATTACAGCATTGTGTGTGTAGCAGTGTGTGTAGCAGCCCTGTGTTGTGTGTGTAGTGGTATGTAGCAGTGCTATCAGTGTGTGTAGCAGTGTGTGTGAGTGTAGTTTTGCATATAGCAGTACTATGTGTGTGCCAGTATCATGTGTAGCAGTGATGTGTTGTGTAGCATGGTGTAGCAGTGTGTGTGTGTCAGCCCTGTGTTGTGTGTGTAGCAGTAATGTGTGGAGTGGTATCGTATGTAGCAGTGCTATAGCAGTGTGTTCTGTCTGACAGGTGGACAGCTGTGGTCCGCACCGGTGCATCCTTGCGGTCCGAAACCGAACGCTCCTGGCGCGCAGCGGTCGCAGTGGCGGCCGGCCACTCCGGCCTTGCACTGACACTGACCCCCGACCCCAGCGCATTCCGTGGAGAGGGAGCCCTGCGGGTCACACAGGCATGCTGCAGGGTAGGGGGGGAGGGGGGTTAATGTCATTCGCTGGTAACACCTCACAGAGTAACTCTATATAAACAGACCCATCAGCCTGGTGTCACATATTAGCAGGGAGAGGTCAATGTAAAACAGGGTAACTCCGATGGGTGCACATAGTCATGTGACTCACGCAGGGCTCCATCATGCATTATGGCTGAGATGCTGTGGACGAGGCTGGCGCAGGTGGGGGCCAGGGTGGGCGTGGCCATGGGTGTGGCCATGAAGGAGTCCAGGCACATGTAATGCAGCATATCCTGCCGCCTTTGCTCCGCCTCCCTGCTGTTTCCCTGGAAACCCGGCAGCTCTGTGTACTTAGGGATCAGGACCAGCTGCGATTGGAGCACGAGAGGCGAGTCATTGCATCACTCATTAATATTCATCACTTCACTGCACAGTGAAAACAAGGACTGATGGTTATGATTGCTGTGCCACATTCAGTCCACAGCTGCTCTTTTAAATTTTGCATGCAGTTCTGTATGCATCCTGTAGAGGGCTGTACTGTACAAGGCAGCTTTAGTATCCTCAGGCCCACAGGTTTCAGAACTTGGTTTTCCATGAAACTTCCCATATTAAAAACCCTGTGATGCACCCTACAGTGTGCTATTGAATCATGTTAACTGTGACCAGTAGCCCCAAAACGCAGTGCATAACTAGCCATAGCATCACACAGTGTGGTACTCTGTTGGTGGCATTCCTCCTTGTTTCACTGCATAACATAGACTCCTCAGGTTGACAGGACACCTGCAGCCTGACTAGACCAGCTGAGCATTAAGTGTTCCCTATAACTGCGCAGCTGAGAGTGTGGGACCCCGGGGCTGAGAGGAGGCAGCTGATGGCTGCGCATATAACAGACCACAGCCTGTGCTCGTCAGCGCTCTCTCATACTTCATAAAGCAGACGGGCCTGCACATAAAGATGCCCCTCCAGACTGTCTGGGAGACTTTTGGTAATGTGGCAGAAAAATGCAGCAGCAGAATGTGGGTGGGGTCAGGGTGCCGGCAGACCCACCGAGTCAGCAAGCAGGTGAGCGCTGAGGTCTCTCAACGGAACGCCGTTACGCTGGAGCCGAACCGCCACCACGTATTTGTTCTGGGGCTCAAAGCAGAAAGACCGATCCGTCTGCACGTACCTGGGGGAGGGCGGGGTTACAGACACAATGCCACAGATTCAAACCTTTATATTTAATAAAAACTCACCTCAGATGTCAATTAAATGTAAAAATCAATTAAGAAAGGTGTCAGTCTATCCAGTCCAGACAAATAGTTTAATATGTAAAGCACTATAAAGCAGAAGGCTGTAAAGACCTCAGGGCTCTTTCAAAGCCAAACATGTGCAGGTTACTGCTCAGCATTTCTGTCTCTGCAGGGTGTCTGCTTACAGTCAAGACTTCACCTTGGCCTCCACTCTGCTGTGTAGCCCGAAGCAACTAACCCCCACCTCACACACACACACGTACACTTCCTCTCTCTCTCTCACACACACACACTCCCTCTCTCTCTCACACACACACACCCTCCCCCTCTCTCTCTCTCTCACACACACACACTCCTCTCTCTCTCTCACACACACACTCCCTCTCTCTCTCTCAGACACACACACACTCCCTCTCTCTCTCACACACACACACACACACACTGACACACACACAAAGGCAGAGGGTCTGTCATAGTGGCCCTAAAGCCTGTAGGCCATGTTCAGTGTGAGTTATGAGTGTGTTAGTGGCAGAGATCAGAGTCTGTCATTATGCGTTTATTCCACAGTGCCGTGACGGGAGGAATTCCCCACAGGGGCCTTCATTTTGGGCAGTGTACGGGTGTCCACTGCACACACCCAAGCGGCACATTAAAGCACAGTTTTAAACACGCTAAAATAGCTGAGCAGAGAGGCAAAATACACCGCCTTAGAGCGTTACGGATCTTCTCTGGTGAAGAAGTGGAGTGTTCAGTTTAAGTGCATTATGTAGCAATGTCTGTGTTTGAGTATAAGGGATTGTGACTCAGTACAATTCAATCTGTGTTTCTATTGTGCTTTTTACAATACAATTGTTACCGGGTAGCTTTACATCCTACACCTGAGACCCACTCAGAGCACATCTGGCAATGAGCAACCCCCTCCCTAGAAGAAGGAAACCTGGGCAGATTCCAGCCCAGAGGGGGAGCCCATCTGCTGGCAGCACCGGGCAGTCTTAATGAATCTCAACTGCACACAGTCTTAATGAATCTTAACTGCACACATTCTTAATGAATCTCAACTGCACACAGCCTTAATGAATCTCAACTGCACACAGCCTTAATGAATCTCAACTGCACACAGTCTTAATGAATCTCAGCTGCACACAGCCTTAATGAATCTCAACTGCACACAGCCTTAATGAATCTCAACTGCACACAGTCTTAATGAATCTCAGCTGCACACAGTCTTAATGAATCTCAGCTGCACACAGTCTTAATGAATCTCAGCTGCACACAGTCGTAATGAATCTCAGCTGCACACAGTCTTAATGAATCTCAGCTGCACACAGTCGTAATGAATCTCAGCTGCACACAGTCTTAATGAATCTTAACTGCACAGTCTTAATGAATCTCAATTGCACGCAGTCTTAATGAATCTTAACTGCACACAGCCTTAATGAATCTCAACTGCACACAGTCTTAATGAATCTCAGCTGCACACAGTCTTAATGAATCTCAACTGCACACAGTCTTAATGAATCTCAACTGCACACAGTCTTAATGAATCTCAGCTGCACAGTCTTAATGAATCTCAACTGCACACAGTTTGTATCAGGTTGTGAGTGTGTGTGATTGTGTCTGAGTGCCGTATCAGGCTGTGAGTGTGTGTGATTGTGTCTCAGTGTGGTATCAGGCTGTGAGTGTGCGTGATTGTGTCTGAGTGTAGTATGAGGCTGTGAGTGTTTGTGATTGTGTCTGAGTGTGGTATCAGGTTTTGAGTGTGTGTGATTGTGTCTGAGTTCGGTATCAGGCTGTGAGTGTGTGTGATTGTGTCTGAGTGCGGTATCAGGCTGTGAGTGTGTGTGATTGTGTCTGAGTGCGGTATCAGGCTGTGAGTGTGTGTGATTGTGTCCGAGTGCAGTATGAGGCTGTGAGTGTGTGTGATTGTGTCTGAGTGCGGTATCAAGCTGTGAGTGTGTGTGACTGTGTCCGAGTGCAGTATCAAGCTGTGAGTGTGTGTGATTGTGTCCGAGTGCAGTATCAAGCTGTGAGTGTGTGTGATTGTGTCTGAGTGCGGTATCAAGCTGTGAGTGTGTGTGACTGTGTCCGAGTGCAGTATCAAGCTGTGAGTGTGTGTGACTGTGTCCGAGTGCAGTATCAAGCTGTGAGTGTTTGTGATTGTGACTGTGATTTCCGCAGTATGCAGCTGTGCACGTGTGGCTGGGCTAACCGTTTCTGGTGAGGGAGTGTGACTCTATACATCTGCTCTGTGGGCAGCACGTTTCCGCAGCGCTGGCTGGAGGACAGCAGCAGGGAGGAGATGCTGATGAGGGCCTCCCAGTCTTCCCCAGCCTGAGGGGCCAGAGGCCTGGGCTGGGAGCCAAACACAGAGCATTAGCATCGCCGCAAGAGCTACATTAGCACGGCTAGGAAAATACTTCATTTAACTACGCTGTGACTCTCTTTGAAACCCATTGTAAATGACAGTATTTCCCCGAGAATACGCTACTGCGCTAATGATGAGGTCTACCAGAGACGGACAGGAAATGGAGGAAAAGCGAAAATCGAGATCGCACCTCTGGCTCATATCGGAGCATGATGTCATACTCCATGGCAAATGGAATATTGTCGATAGTGAAGATGAGCCCCGCACCATCCCTGACCCTGGCAAATCCTAAGCCACCCCAGGGGTCCTTTTGACCAGGAAGAGGCTCTCTGTGGACAATCTGTACATCGGGCTAAAGAACACACACACACACACACACACACCAGCACAAATGCACACACACAAACACACACGTACACACACACAGACACAGTGAGTACACTAACATTGAAATGCACAGTACAATATCAATCACACAGAGTAAAAAAAAATACAAATACGTAAGTATTAAAATGACATTTTATGTACTTTGTAATATATAGTGTGCATTTTAACTTAAAAACATACATTGAATTATTGTATTAAAAATGGCAGGGTTTCTATTTTCACACCTATATTCCTGTTTCACAGTGGTTTCTCTCATATCCTGCCAGTTCATACGGTAACAGCTGCTTATCCTGACACAGTTATGGAGAATAAGTCTCCGGAAGGTTACGTGAGAAACCTCTGCCACGTAAATCTGCGTACACACACAGCCTGCGGGCCTGGGGTTCAGGTAAACACCTGCACTCTCACTGCAGGGGTCAGAGGTTAACGCGCTGCTGAGCACGAGCGTGAGGTCACAGCATTCCACAGTGACAGTAATGCCAGTCTTGGCTGCCTCTGGGTCGAAGGTACCCCTCGTGAAAAATAACCCACACATTCATCTGAGCTAACAGGAATATTAGCAAATACGTCTGCCATTATCTCCACACCTCAGGCGCTCAGACCGGGGAAAGGTACTGTATTTGAAATACTTCACCACTTAAGACAAGGGTGAAATTCCTGCAGATTCCTCAAAACATTTATAATGGACAGACATTTAAAGACCCATTTAAAAAACATCAATTTCTCCAATATTGAGAACAAAATTCTTTCATATGTTTACACATTTTTGTATAGTGTAAGGTTTCTTTGAAAACTCTTGTGGATCTGCTACAACAAGAGAGAATTAGAGTTTGGGTTTTTTTTCAATCAACACTAAACAGATCCTCAGCAGATTTGCAGATCTTTAAATACGTACACAATCTTGCAATCGCCATACTGAAATAAAACAATTCTGTACTCACTAATCTTTTTAAAGCAGCTGTTTCACATGTTATAAACAGTGAAAGTGAGGGGCGTTCTTACAGTCTGCTGCAGGGGACAGAGGTGCCTTGTTGGCGCCCCCTGTTGCTCCTCTGTGGAATTGCGGCGGCGGCGGAGCAGCTGGTTGGTGAGAGGCCCATCACAGCCCGTCTGGGCAGGGGGTCTTGGCTGCCCCTGGAGGGGCGGCACGAGGGGCTAAAGTTATTTTCTACTGTGTAAAAAGTATCCAGCACTGTGTGGAAAATGGTCTTAAACACCCCATGGGACTTGTAAAATTCAAACCTTAACCAAAGCTTAAAACTACAGTCTACAACATTATCATATTTCAAAATGAGTCTATTCATTTGTACTGACTCAGGGCTGCACATGTTTTAGTCTGTCTTGATGTATTTACCTTATTTATGCTTCTACCCCAGAATAAAAACAGAGTGCAGTAGCATCCTTTCCCAGGCTACCCGCCCCCCCACCCTTCAGTCACCGGAATGGCGGGGCTGCTGGAGGTGTGTCCTGTAGCGCTCTCTGCTTCGTATCGGTAAAAGTCCAGTGGGGCAGAGAAGTAGCCGGGCTGGACCTCTGAGCACTGCCGACCGCCAAGGTGCGGGCGACAGTCACACTGACCACTGTCCGGCATGCACCTGGCCAAACACAGAGGGACAGAGGCACGGTTAGGGGTACATGCACACTGAAATGGCTGAAGAACCATTTTTATTATATAACATTATTTATTCATTTGACCAGTTATCTATTCTCAATAATGGTTACTTTTATACTATTGCTCTGATTAGTTTGATATGTGGCTATATATGTGGTTTTAACTATATGTTAGACTTTTTACTTTTTGACACAATTCACTTCTTAATTCATGGATCACTCCAGACAAGACTGGATTAGACAGACTTCACTGTTCGCAAATAGACTGGACCAGAGTGAACAGGACTCGGCTAGATTATGTATGAGAGCAGATAAGTGTGCGCTGACTCAGCGAGGGGGCAGACGTGATGGCTGGGGGTGTTACCTGTTACCGTACGCTCCCCCAAAGTCGCAGTCACACTCCCTGCACCCCGACACGTCCAGACTCAGCCCCCAGAACTCCGGCTACAGCGGGGAGGGGGAGGAGAGGGGGCCGGGGTCAGCAATAACTCAAACACACCCAGCTGTCAAATCCATGCACCAACACTGACACGTCTCCCAAATCCATGTCCAATTAGAACAGTTAAAAAACATATCAAGCTCGTAACACTTTCAACAGGTTCAAGAAAAAACAAAGCCAATCAGAAAATGTGTAAAATACCTGCTATACTGCGGGAACTGGCAATACAGAGGGCTGTCTCTTTAAGCATGGCAGGTAACATGTGCCCTGGATTATCCCTGAGCTTTGTGTTCTGTACCTTAGATGATCAGTGCTGCATGTGGCTTCCATTGCAGAGTAGAACACTGCTCCTCACCCTCAGCGTATGACTCCATGCTTACAGTACATGTGCAGGCATGTGTTCAGTCATTCATTGACTGCTCTGAGAGGAAAACAAACCCAGGACAAGGGTTTGGTCAGCCGCAGGCTTGATCAGGCTCTGCTCTTACCAGGCACTGGTCACACCGTATGCCCGTCACTCGCCTCTTGCAGAAACACTCCCCACTGATCGGGTCACATGACTCCCCCCGCATGGAGATACTCCCACGCAGGTCACACTGGCAGGCTGGGACATGCACACGCACACACACATACACACACATGCATACACAAACACACACATAGATACACACACAGACACATACACATAAGGATACATGAGATATTCACATTAAAGCTGTTTTACATCTAATTGAAAAAACCCTATGCAGTACTTCACACTCTTTCAACTTATTTAATACATAGCTCACACTCAATCTGGCAACCCTGAGGGTTGGCTCTGGACCATTCACACATACACTCAAACTGGCAACCCTGCAGGGCTCCTGTGACATTTACATTGCATTACACATCCATACTTGGCAACCCTGTGAGTCACTCTGGAAAGTGCACCCACACTGGTAACCCCAAGACAACCCTGTGAGTCAGAGAGCAACACTCACGCTGGCAACCCAGTGGGTCAGAGGGGTCGAGGCTGAAGAAACCGTCCCTGCAGGAGTCGCAGCGCTCCCCCCTGACGTTGGGCTTGCAGCGGCACTGCCCCGCGATCATTCCCAAGGACGGGTCGGTGTGACTGTCACAGATCCCCCCTTCCAGCGTGCCCGCGGGGTCACAGTCACATGCTGGGAATTGGACGGGAAGGGGGAACAGAATCTTTAATTAATACTGTCTCTGTGCCCTGTACTTAATTCTCTGTCGTTTCCTCCTCAGTTGTGTCTTAACATAGTTAGGACACTCATAAGCTATTGAGTATACTGTAAATAATGCTGAGTTCATGCTTGTTCTTGTAACAAATTCTCACTGCGATTGCTAACTGTGTCCATGCTAATTGTGCTCATGCACACTCCCTTGATGAATGCTAACTATGAATGCTAACTGTGTCCATGCTAATTGTGCTCATGCACATTCCCTTGATGAATGCTAACTATGTCCATGCTATATGTGCTCATACTTGCACCCATAATCAATGCTAATGATGAATGCTAACTGTGTCCATGCTATGTGTGCTCATACTTGCTCCCCTAATGAATACTAATGATGAATGCTAACTGTGCCCTTGTTGACCAGTTCCCTTGAGGAACACTGAACTCACAGACGCATGCTGCAGGGTCACGGATATCCCTGGCAGGGTGCTGGTAGTAGAACGGCAGGCAGGTCTCACAGTTGCGGCCCATGGTGTTGTGCAGGCAGCTGTCACAGACGCCTCCGCTCACGTTTCCAGAGGCCAGGTACACTGCCATGTCGAAGTGGCATTGAGAGGTGTGGCCATTGCAGTTGCATTCTGGGAAGCAGGGAAGCAGCACATTGCTGTAAGTCAGACCAAGTGATGGCTTTGTGTGACAGTAACAGATGTATTATCCCAGCTGTGTGTGAGTATGGCAGAGTATTGCAGTTTTATGTGAGTACTGCAAAGTATCTCTGGTGACTAGGTTGTTACCTCTGCAGGTGTGAAGGTTGTGAGTTTGTCAGATGAGAGCCCTACCTCTGCAGGTGTGGAGGTTGTGAGTATCTCAGGTGAGAGTCCTAACTCTGCAGGTGTGGGGGTTGTGAGTATCTCAGGTGAGAGCCCTACCTCTGCAGGTGTGGGGGTTGTGAGTATCTGAGGTGAGAGCCCACACTACCTCTGCAGGTGTGGGGGTTGTGAGTATCTCAGGTGAGAGCCCTACCTCTGCAGGTGTGGGGGTCGTCTCTCTCCGCAGGGCTCCAGGGCAGGTCATGGTGGAAGTCCAGGCAGCGCTCACAGTTCAGCCCTGCTGTGTTGTGCTCACATGCACAGTGTCCGTGAATCTGCCAGGACAAATCAGAATGAGCCTTAGAGGGCAAGCGACCAATGAGGGATGTTGCGTTGCTTTGTAGGAAACTGAGGTACAGGCACAGTGGTCATTTCACAGGGGACAAAACATAAAGAGACATATAATATAATATACTTAAGTAGACAAAAGGTATTCAATAACTTACTATGACTTGCTATATATGGAGAATATGCATGGAGGTGTGCGTGTGTGTGCGACTCCCTGTACCCACCATGCCTGGCTCTGTGCTGTGGCTGTCAGCCTGCGCAGCTGTGTGCGCAGCTGTGTGCGCAGGAGCGCAGCGGGATGCGTGTCCATAGCAGAAGCAGCTCCCACGCACCAGCAGCTGGTGCAGAGCGTAGTAGTACTTCTGCAGCACCTCGGGCCTGTGGTCCAGCAGGCTGTCCCCCAGCGTGTGCAGGCCGCTGAAGTTCACCCTCAGGTTGGTGATCCTCAGCAGGTCTGTGACAGCATGGACACACACACACACATACGCACACGCAAATACACATACACAAGGACAGAGAGAGTTTTCAATTTTGAAGCTACAGCAGGTTAGAGTTGAAATAACTCCCCAAATGATACTGTATTCCCTTCATTCAGCACCTCTCACCTTGGATTTGAGGACTATATGGGTCTTTGACATCGATAGCTGGGTCAAGCACTTTATAAATGACCTAGAAGGAGGGTGCACAGAGCGAGAGGGAGACAGAGATACAGAAGCAATCAGGCAGGGAGAGAGAAACTTACTAACTTAAATGCTCTGACAATCTGCCCTAACGACCAGGTGAGCAGACTGGGCCGTGAGGATGTAGCTGATGGAGATGGTGTTTTGTGAGTTGCCCGATGTCTCTTTAAAACTGTTGTCCTTTTAACCCATGCCTAATCTTCTGTCTGTTTGCTTTTCTTCATAATAAACATTGAGAATAATGAAAAATTACGATTGGTCCTGTATTTAATGGTGAGTTCAGTGTTTTACTCTCTGCTGATCTGATGTAAGGCACTCTGCCATTGACAAATAGAGGCCTCATCTGGCCCCGCCCACCTCTCCCCCAGTGGACGGTTCGATGTCAGAGTACCGCTCCTCGCAGATGATGTCATCGCTGCGCTGCAGGGGGCGGGCCGGGATAGAGGGGAACGCCCTGGCGCAGTTGTGGGCGAAGTAGCGGTATGGCTTCCAGGAACGTCCAAAATCTGCTGAACGCTCGATCATCATGGCGGCTGGTCGGAAGGTCTGCAGAGTGAGAGAGAGAGACCGGACGGAAACGATCTGTTGATCTGTTTATCATTCTGTAAGTGCTGTAAATGCAATAGCTATGATCCAGCACCACTGCGGTTCCTATAACCACAACAATCCTAAAATTCACCCTTCACCTCCTCAACACACAAACACACATGTGCACAACACACAAAGATCCACAAACACAAAGCCATCCACAAACAGGCACACACTTTATATGTACACACACACACACTCACATGCACACACACACTCACACACACACACATGCAGAATTACCTTAAACTTCATGATGAGATGGGTAAAGTGGAACTGAGCCTCCAGATTCAGCTGAATATTGACTTTCTCCACACCTGTGAGAGAGCCATAGGTACCAGCATTACATCACAGAAACTTTAATCCAAGTACTCTCCAAACTCACACAATGTACACACATCACTCTGCTTATGCCTCACAGTGAGTATACACTCCAAACTGTCCAAAGCACCCAGGATTTACAGCACGCTGTCTAAAGCACACATCGGTTATGCATTACACTGCTCAACTAAACATAGTCAATCAGAGCCATATCAACACACAAAGCCACATAGACAGGCAGAAACACACAAACACACACTGAGACACACAGAAACACACACACACACTAACACACACAGATGCACACACACATAAACGCACACAGATGCTCACACACACACTAACACACACAGATGCACACACACACACAAACACACACAGACGCTCACACACACACACAGATTCACACACACACACACACACACACACTAAAAACACACAGACACAGATACATGGAAACGCACCGCTCTCTGCCTGCCACCATGTGGCGTGGTCATTGTGATCGCTGTGGTAGATGATGTTCTCTATACGGTGGCTGTTTCTGTTGTCGTCGGGGTCATAGGGCCTCCGAGAGTCACACAGGAAGCACTTATCTGCCTCCTACAGGAAGGAGCAGGAACCATGGACTGGGTTACCTTCCCTGTGTGTGTGTGTGTGTGTGTAAAGCTGGTGTGCTCAGGTGTCTGTGTATACTCTACCTGTAGGTGGCTGACTATGCAGTAGGTCTCTGGCCCCTGCAGCCCACAGGTGGAGGTAGCAGTCAGGTTGGCGGCTCGGCCAATGAGCAAGTTTCCTGTAGAGGGGTAGCAGCTGCCCCCTGCGCAGCCTTGGGGGTCAGAGGGCAAGAGCTGTGCAGATGTGCAGAGAGCTGAAGGTGTGAAAGTGGGATGTGGGGTCAGGAGACAAGGGTCAAAGGTCAGGTTGCTCTGTTTCCATTGGTCAGGGTTTACCTAGGTCATAAATATGAAATGTTTGGATAGTGATGTAACAAATGTGAGGGTGTTTATCTCACTGAACCACAAAACACAGAATGAATGCAGCCAAAGGAAATGAACTGGATTTCCAATAACTCTCCCAAAAACTATGGACAAAAAACAACTGAAATTAAGAATATTTAAAAAGAGAAATTATGTCTCCTTCCGATATCAAGCCAATCTTATGTGACATGTACTGTGTTTTCATGACTGCTATGATTTCCCCCCAATGCAACATCAAGTACATATGGACTGTGACATCAGAGGAACAGGAAATCAACATATGTTCAGTTAGACACCAAGCGAACCATGAGCGTGATGAGTTTAACTACTTCACCCCCTATTTTCCCCCAGCAGGGCTGAGCCTATTTTGAGTTTGAGCTGCAGTCAGTGCTGGCATGGCTGAGACTCAAACAGAGCTGCACCGCATACCTGTGGCATTAATCTACACTACACTCACAGACCATAAACCCTGAGATCCACACCTCTGAAAGAAAAGGGAGGTGAGCTGTTTGCTGTAAATTTTGAAACCAGAAGGAGACGCGGGATAAGGCAATACCCACCAAAAATGAAGATGCTGAAAAATCCAGCCATCATGACCACCGTCCACAGAGCATGGCAGTGCCCCATTCAAGGAATCTGGGAGGTGAACACATCAAATTGAGCGTAACTCTGAGGTAGCTCAGCATCAGTGTGAGCATAACTCTGAGGTTCATCAACATCAACACATGTTACAGTGTTATATTACCTATTTCTTCACAAGCAGATCATTAAATTATCTTATTCACACAGGGCACAAATTAATATGATAATTATGGTAGATCAATGTGATATAATTATTGGATTTTCTTAAAGGTGCAATGGCAGTGCCCCACTTGAGAACTGAACCTGCAGCCCTTGAGTCACATGTCCAATAACCTGCAACTACTGCTACTGTATGTGTGTTTGGGCGTGTGAAAGTGTGTGTGTGCACATACATTAACTGTCTGTTAGAGTCAGAAACTCAAATAACACACTAAAAACAGACGGCCTCAATGGAGTCCAACATTCAAAATATAATCTGTATTTTCAGAACTCAACAAGGTCCAGGCATGAATTTTCAGCTCCATTGCTAATGGACAAGCTCATTTCCAGGAGGGATGGCTCAAAATAAATTAACATCACAAAGGCAGCATCTGCCACTGAGAGCCTTCAGTGTTTCTCTCCCTTTCAGAGCTGGCTGTGCCCTCTGCTTCAGACCTGAGAGAGCTGAGGGCCTCTTAAACAGTCAGGCCCCCTTAGGGAGCTATTTCCCCCCAACCCAGAGCCTCAGAATTCTGCACCAACCATCATTTTCCCAGGGGGGGTTAAAGACGGCACAAAAACACCTTCACAATGCTTCCACAGCAATGACATTTGGCAAGTGTACTGCTGTGATAGAAAACTTTGACAATGTGTGTTTGATAGGGAGAGATGTCACATCAAACACGTACCAGATTCTTGTCTCTCCACAAAATGTGATGGCCAGAAATGAGACAGGGAAAAGCACAAAATTGATGCAACACAACAGATAAATATCACCCCTGCCCTCAGTGAATGTCATCTTATTTTCCAACGGTCGATGGCAGTCAACAACGGGAATATTGGAGTGAATGTCATCTTATTTTCCAACGGTCGATGGCAGTCAACAACGGGAATATTGGCCAAAACCGATGCACAGCCGATACACTGGTGCAACCCTAGTTACAACCATACTTGGCAAATAAAACTGATTCTGATTCTAAAAGAGCAAGTTAGTGATGTGAGAGGAAAAGTGAATGCACACATACACCTCCCCCATAATACACACTCATGCCCTATACCATAAATGCTCTACTCAAACATAAAAGTAAATTAGGAGGTTAGTACTTACTGTGGTCCTAGTTAGCAAGGATGCAAGCATATACAATCTGTTTGAGCTCGGCTCGTCTGTGTGTATGTGAGGAGAGAGGATGGAGAGAGAATGAGAGATGGAGCTATGATTGAGAAAATGTTTATCTTTCTGATTATCAGAACATGTGTATATGTCTCTTAGGGGTGGAAGACAGAGAATGAGGGAGAGAGAGAGAGAATACTTTTATGTTTGCACTTGTACTTAAGTGTGTGAGTGTAAGAGAGAAAGAATGAAAGAAAAAGAGAGGTGTCCTGTATGTCTCTTCTATGAGCATATGTGTGTGCGTGCATGTGTCCCTGTGGGTGTGTGTGTGTGTGTGTGTGTGAGGGTATAGATATGCATACATGTGCGTGCGTTTGTGTGTGTGTACGTGTGTGTGTGGGTGTGTGTGTCTGTGTGTGAGGGTATAGATATGCATACGTGTGCGTGCGTTTGTGTGTGTGTGTATGTGTGTGTCTGTGTGTGAGGGTATAGATATGCATACGTGTGCGTGCGTTTGTGTGTGTGTATGTGTGTGTGTGTGCGTGTGTGTGTCTGTGTGTGAGGGTATAGATATGCATAGGTGTGCGTGCGTTTGTGTGTGTGTATGTGTGTGTGTGTGCGTGTGTGTGAATGGGGGCTCAGGCTAATTCTTATTCAAATGTCCACCGCTTTACTGAGCACGCTCTGTTACAGCACAATCCGTCTCCAGGCACACACAACCCCACAGTCACAGGCTCTCAGGAGCCACTGGAAATTTCATCAAAAACACCACAAAGACTACCCACTCTCCTCCTCTCTACCGCCCTGTCACTCAAAAACACCACAAAGACTACCCACTCTCCTCCTCTCTACCGCCCTGTCACTCAAAAACACCACAAAGACTACCCACTCTCCTCCTCTCTACCGCCCTGTCACTCAAAAACACCACAAAGACTACCCACTCTCCTCCTCTCTACCGCCCTGTCACTCAAAAACACCACAAAGACTACCCACTCTCCTCCTCTCTACCCCGCTCCTCTCCACAAAACACCACAAAGACTACCCACTCTCCTCTCCTACCGCCCTGTCACTCAAAAACACCACAAAGACTACCCACTCTCCTCCTCTCTACCGCCCTGTCACTCAAAAACACCACAAAGACTACCCACTCTCCTCCTCTCTACCGCCCTGTCACTCAAAAACACCACAAAGACTACCCACTCTCCTCCTCTCTACCGCCCTGTCACTCAAAAACACCACAAAGACTACCCACTCTCCTCCTCTCTACCGCCCTGTCACTCAAAAACACCACAAAGACTACCCACTCTCCTCCTCTCTACCGCCCTGTCACTCAACACTCTCAAAGACTACCCACTCTCCTCCTCTCTACCGCCCTGTCACTCAAAAACACCACAAAGACTACCCACTCTCCTCCTCTCTACCACCCTGTCACTCAAAAACACCACAAAGACTACCCACTCTCCTCCTCTCTACCGCCCTGTCACTCAAAAACACCACAAAGACTACCCACTCTCCTCCTCTCTACCGCCCTGTCACTCAAAAACACCACAAAGACTACCCACTCTCCTCCTCTCTACCGCCCTGTCACTCAAAAACACCACAAAGACTACCCACTCTCCCCCTCTCTACCGCCCTGTCACTCAACACTCTCAAAGACTACCCACTCTCCTCCTCTCTACCGCCCTGTCACTCAACACTCTCAAAGACTACCCACTCTCCTCCTCTCTACCGCCCTGTCACTCAACACTCTTTGCTTCTGAAAACCAAGACAGTTAGACTAAACTATTTTCCCCTCAGGCCGAGTTCAGATTTAAGGATGAAATAAATGAGAAAATGTCAAGCAGCAGGTAAGGACAGAGAAGAAAGCATTTTGGCCATACCCTGCTGCTCACAGCACCTCAACATAGAGTCTACTGTGGTCAGGTAAGCTTTTACTCAAAGAACATATTCCTCTTTGAGTACACATTTGTACATGTTTCATACTGGTGCACTGAAGTCCTGGGTTCATAAGTATTACACAGAGGCATTACCTCAAATCTCTTTATAATCATAACCACAAATCAGTTGTAAATCTCTCTGGGTAAGAGCATTTGCAAAATGCCTGTAATGTAATGTAATGTAAATCACGTATACTCATTAGCTCAATTCACTCTTAGTCATTAGCTCAGATTAAAGCAAATAACTAACTCAAATCAAACCACAGCATCACCTCCAATCACTTTTATGATGCGTAGCTCAATCAAGAACAATCATTACGCACCGCTCTGAAGCCTCGTCAATGGTCATTCTGAAATATCATATTTTTATGACCATTTTAATGCAGGGAGGACAGAAGTCTGTCTGGGAACGCCACGGACATTGTTTTTTTGTTGAAACAGAGTGAAAGGTGTTTGGCTCTTTGAGGAATCAACCGAATACCAGATAAAAGTCGGAGACAGAAGTATACTAATACCGTAAACAATTAATACTTTTCCTTTCAGCTGATTTTTAAAGTTAAAGCATATATTTTTGTGTCTGGTAAACCAAACATTAAAAAGATTAGTAATCCGAACACAAGTGAAGATTACTTTTTAAAAAACGATGACGCATCCGAACTGGTCGCCTAGATGTGTTATCAATACCAACGGGTTATAGGTCTAAGATGAGCTTTAATACACTATTACAGAAATAGAAATATAGCGTTCTCACATATAATGATCAACTGTTATTAAATTAACTTCCTGTGTTTTATAATGACCATTGCATAGGCTGCATTGAAAATGATGGAACCTCTGTGATGGCCACGCGCGTTTAACTGAAAGGCTTAAGCGCCAGGTTAATATTTCCAAACAGATTAGTCAAATACTTCATAATGAGTGGTTTGGTTTATGGAATGGTATAGCTACTGTGAAGCCAAGAAATAAAGAGAATTGTTTGAAAATAATAACGCTTACCTTGCTGATTATTGCAGCTTCACGTCCACCCTCGTGGCACGTTAATTACGTGTGACAGTTAAACTGTGAGGCAAAGTGAGAGGACGAGGCGGTCATGAGGAATGGCCGCATTAGAGTGATGGCAGGCAGGTAAGATGCTAAGGCTGGAATACACCTCTGGACAGAGCGGGAAACGCCCTGCAGCCACGCGCAACACATTCCTGCCACTCCCCTCCCATCGGTCCGAATTCAGCTCGCCTACAGCTTTTGTCCACAGTTACACGATGGCTTGTTCTCGTGTTTTGTTAACCGATGCTAAAGCTCTGAAAGCCGTTTTAGTGGTTTTCTTGACTGCTGGCATGCATCCATGCGCTTTGAACAGTGACTTTGTGCGGGACAGATATTTTTGCTCTGTTACATTTCCAGACATAAGCAGTGATAATGTCAGAAAGTGAAATCTTGATTCCATTTTCACAGGTTATTGTATAGAATGAAACAAACCACACAAACATACTACAGAAGTGCTAGAAGTGTTTTTGTGCATATCATAAATATGTGAACACAAGATGCCTCTGGACATTTTTCCATTTTCATCATGATGGGAGCAGCACAGCTGTGATTTTGTTAGGGCCCTGGGCAAATGCATTAACACTGAGCACAGCTCTTCTCACATAAACTTCACTCTCAAAAGCACCTACATATGAGGACCACACTGACTGTGCAACCTATATACATACTCTTAATTTCAATCCCATTGCTAATTAAAGAGGCTATCAATAAAAATACTAACTGATGGACAGGTGCATGCACAGGTCTGTGGGCATTCATATGCAATGGAGCCACAGGTCATAGGAAAGGTGGAACAAAAACGCTGGCTAATTCCTGCTTCCTCCCAGAAGAAAGAACAGCCCAGGTTATTACTTTTGGACTCTGGCTGTTGTACTCAGACAGCATGCATTCTCACTGAAGAAGAGTTTAGATGATAGGTAGATAGATAGATAGATAGATAGATAGATAGATAGATAGATAGATAGATAGATAGATAGATAGATAGATAGATAGATAGATAGATAGATAGAGCTGTGCTTTGACATGCTTTACTGAAAATCATTTTTAGCTTTTTAGTGAAAAATGTAGAGTGACTTAGTCCCTTAATTATAAATAAAGACATTGGATTTAAAGTGCATAGTAATATGTAGTCAAGCAAGGGACTGAAAAAGCTATGGGTGGCTTAAACTTGGAAATTGCTTGTAATTAACCATTTATATAATTTTATAAAAATTATAGATTTAAAAGCAGCCCTCAACATGGTGCCAAATAGCTGAAACTTAATTTTTCCCCCATTAATTAAAAGTAAGGATTTATTCCGTGATCAAATACTTCCCTCTAGTGGAATGTGCTTGCCATTACATGAAATTAAGATTCATTAAAATTATATTACATTATAGACATTTAGCAGACGCTCTTATCCAGAGTGATTAACAGCACAAAGTGCATTTCTTTCGGGATGAGGGTGTTAAAGTGCTAGGGGGGTAAAAGTCTCACGTGCCAGAAGTGTTAGCATGGACTAAACCCTGTGGAAGACCTGCTCTAGCCAACATTAAGAGGCCAATTTCATATGTTTAATCAAAACACTGAAATTTAAATGTAAACAAACACTCAAGCTGGCAATGTTATTGGCAGGTCAATACCTATATAAATTACTTTTATTCAATAAGAATTATTTGTTTAGATTTCCACATTTGAAAAATGTGTCTTTTCCTATCTCCTGTCATTGCGCTCCATGTTCCTTAATTTGTCAAAAAGTCAACTCACTGGTGCCCTTTTTTATTGTTGATTATGGACTGATTGTTGATTGGCGACTTGATTACTTTTCATTTGCATAGGTGTAGCAGAGGTTTACTTCTCCATTATTGTTGTTGTCTGCTGTGACCAAATCATGTCAGCTTGCCTTGGATGGGATTTAATTACTTTTGGTGTCATGTTTGGAAACTTGAATCAACTGTTTTGCTAAAATATGTTTGTCTTTTACGTTTGCATGAAAGATGCAATAAATGAAATAAATAAAATGAAAAAAACTGCTTTGCAAAAAAATGTTTCGTTGATTTACATTCAGGCATACCACAGTTGTGACAAGGTTTTGTGAAATGTGCTGAATAACTTGTATTTTTTTTTTGTATATAACTGCTCACTATACGCCATTACTGTTCTGGGATTGCACCGAAAGTGACAGCTCTCGATGCTGGATCGACCACCAAACGTATTCCTCGTGCCCCCACTTAAAGAAGAATTTTAAATGATACAACATTTTATGCAGCAAAGACATTTTATCTTGCTAAATTTGTATTGCTGTTTACCGCTGCGAGCAGAACAACCACGCAGCTATACAGCAGTTATGATAGGCTGATGAACAGAGTGCAATTTTTGGAACTAATAAGGTCGGTCCTGCTGCTAGTGGAATTATTTACGGAAATAAACTACTGTAGTACCGTTTGCTTAATGTAAATTTATCTATCACAACATAAACATTGCAAAGTGGAGAAATGTGACCGGAAGCAGTGAGACTCATTATGCAAATATGTGTGACGCAATGACAACAGGAATATGAGCCAATAGATAGGCGCGCAATCCGGAAGTGGCTGAGGATAGGTTGGTTTTAAAAACGATTAAATTTTAAACCAAAACTTAACGGCGGACTGCAGTCGGGTGTGCGGAACCTTTCCAGTTGACCAGAGATTTTAGCTGATTATTCTACACATCTATATTTGAGGATCCAAAGGTTTGACAGGTATTTCGGTATGACTATTTTCAGTATATTTCTTGCATTTGAATTTGTTTGTTAGCTTTAAGAGAGGTATAGAAGGCAGATTTCTCAAATTCAACCCTTCGCTAGGATGTTAACATGTACTTTCGATAGCTACCGTCATATAGCTATTATTGTTCGCTCTCTATGCCACATAAAACATTTTGTTCTACCAATTAATTAACCAGCAGGTGTTTGTTTGGTTTCTGCTTGCCTTGATGGTAGTCTTAGGAAATGGTGGTGGACTGAGAATATTTAATACTTTTGAATCTAAACTTCGCTAGCAAAAAGGTTGGTCAGGAAAAACTACTGTTATCCAGTACATTAGATTGCAGAGGACCATTTGGAATGCATAGCTGGTTTGTTGGAAACATTAACGTTATGTTTCTTAAAACGCATTTCCTTCATCTTTTCTGGCCTATATACTTGCTGGCTGCAAAGTAGTTGGTAATATCGTTGCCTGCTAGCCGTTTTGCTACATTGTCTGTTAACTCCATTCAGAGGGTCTCTATGTTGGCCACTAGCATTGCAACGATGCACAGCATGGTATGAAATTAACTTTTAAATGTGAACATCCACTATCCGCTCAATATTAAATCATTATATTGTGTCTGAAATCTACCAGCCACTTTCACATTTTACCAGCATTTGACTGGTGCTTATTTCCCACCTTGATGCACACACACCGAAGCTGTGACCGAATAAAAGTGCAAAATAAGTGTATAACGGTTGCACAGTCCGTGTGGGCCTCTTTAGTTATGCTTGCAGCTAAAATGGAGCCAAGCGTTTTGCATAGTAGCTTAAACTTCGTGGTATTACGACAGTGTATTCCGATTTGGTGCTCCATATCCGATGTTTACTGGTTTTTGGTTTGGTTGGAGAAGAGATGCTCGCTTTTTTAAAAATGTAATGAAGAGTTAATGCTTTGTTAGACCTGCTCACAGTAGAAATTCTTGTTGATGGGGACATCAGGTCATTAAAACGCTGAAGATGACAGTCGTGAAAACGAGACAAACTTGTTTGAAAAACGGGTTTTGGACAAGATAGTTGAACATTTTTCAACGAAATCGAAGGATTGGAATGAAAACCAACATTGCAGGGGTACTTCGGCACCGGTTGAATTACCAAATCATGCGAACGTATTTTTATCCAATTACTTATGCACATGGTCAGCCGCCAAAGTCTGCATATTTGAGTATTTGGCGAGCCAGGAGCAAATGAGTGACTTGGTTAAAGACGAAGGAATGTTGAGTCAGGTGGTAATATAACCTTTTGTTTGCCAGAGGGTAGACGGGTGTCGGCCATGGATCTGAATGAAGACAAATCAGCGTCTTACGAGTTTGATGCACCGTCGCATGTTATTGACTTCGGTTCGTTAGATGCAGATGACAATGCTGACCAGTGGTTTGGTAAGTAACGTCATTTTTTATTTTTTTTTTCCACCCCTAATTTTAAATGCGAAATGGTCCCTTGGACCCATTGATCTGAATTGCAATGTGTGCTTTCTCAACTTCTAAGGCTAGTTAAAGCTTATGACTAGACCCTGTGTTTGACCAGCCTGTCTAATTGAACATTCGCATTGCCCGTTTGTGCGACCTGAACTGCCATTGAGCAAGATCTGAGCTGATGAGTGTTGTTTCCCATAGACACAGTATTGGATGCTGATGGGAAGGGTTTGCCAGCGTCACTCGCCACCCCCCAGAGATCAGAGACCGACAAGCCACTTGGTAGGCCCCTCAGAACGGGCCTGCCCAGGGCTGTGGTGACCCCCACAGTAGGAACTGCAAACGGCAACAGAGGTGAGTGCTTAACTGTCCAGTGTCCTTATTGTGTTAATGGTTGCTTACAATACATGTCATTACTAACCTAAACTTGGTGGTGTATGTATGAATTTGTTGGATATTACACTTTTTGTTTTACACTGTTTGAGCACTGGTGATTATTGTATTGTTTGAAAAAGCTTCGTTCTGTGGGTGTATTGGGAGAATGTGAATCTCAGTGTGTAAAATGTCCTCTGTCTTCAGTTAAGGAGGTTGATGATCAGACTGTCGCTGCTCCCAATATTGTGACCTCGTGGGGGAATGGCAACACGACGGCCCCTGGCCCTGCCCAGCGCAACGGGCCCTCCTGCCAGCCACGCAGGTAAGAATCTCTGTTTCTTTAAGATTTGGGTCTCAGTTGGTGTAAACCTGTCCCTTTGTGCTCAAGATCTTATTGCAGTGTTTTGAAGTGCCTCAGTTTAAGTATACATAGGTATGCACGTTATGGGAGTGAGTAGGTCATGGCTTCCGGGGCAGTATATGTAATGTATTTGTCTGTTGATCTGGATTTCCCAGTCATTATCCTAACCGTGAAGATTGTGCGGGGGGAAGGGGGTGGGTGGAACTGATCCTCCATCAGGTCTTCCTGTATGCAGGGGCTGGTGCTGAGGCCAGTAGACTGGAGCTGTTTACTCAGCCCTTGCAGTGAGCTTGTTAGGCGCTCGTGTGCTGCAAATGAAAACACTAAATGATGGCTCAGGAAAGTTCAAAGCGCTTCACATCTGGATGTCTTCCTCTTTGTTCAGGGTTGCAAAGCGCAAGGAAGAGGTCGGTCAGGATGACCGGAAGAAGGTAGCAGTTTCTGTGACTGCCACCCCACCTACCAAAAAGGCCCGCAGGTGAGTGGGTGGAGACGGCTTTTGTGTGGTGTTGGGTTAGAAATCGTGTAGTTAACATGCAGGAGGTTTCCATGCTATATGAGTAACTGAAATAAATTGGAAGAATTCTGTGAAAATCTGACATAATGGATGTGACAGTTCTGGGCTTAAGAGACTGTACAGTCATTTATCTTATGGCCTAATGAGAAAATCCTTCAATAGCTTGACATATGTATTGCAATGCTTTGGGAACTTTGGTAGCATTGCTTTTTTTGGCCTGTAAGTTTTGGTCTTCAAGAATCCCACCCCATAGTCAAAACTGTTATTTGACAATATGAACCGCAGCCCAGTCCTAGAGGAGTGACTGACATTTTCCTGTGTGCAGGAATGTAAAGCCATTTAAAGTGCCGCTCACTGTTATGAGACGCAGGTAAAGCTGAGGCGTGATGGGAATTGGATGCTGTAGTCACTAGTGGTGGGGGGTGTGGTGTATGGCACATGTTCAGGTGAATTAACCTTTTTAGCTCCACTTTCACCAACCTGGTGCTGTGAATAAATGCTGTTTCACTTGCCTGGTACTTAAATATTTATTTTTAAATTGCTCACTGAATGTTTATGTGCACAGCAGTTGCGAATACACTAGTGAGCCGCACTCGTGCATTGTCCGTTATGCTGGTGCTTGTTTATCAAGCTTTGACCTTAGCACTACCGGTCCATCGGATTGGCTCAGAGTTGGCACATGAGGCAGCTTGGCCAATCAGGGTTGTGAGGCTGGGTTCTTTTCTGTGTTCCAGGAGCACCACGTCCCACCCCATGCGTCGCCGAAGCTCTGCTGCATCTGGTAGCCAACGAACTGGCAGAGTGGGACCGAACGCACCCGGTGTCCGGTGAGCTTGTGCACTGGCACTGCCCTGTGAAACCTGCTGCTGTGCCCGTGTGCGCCAGCATACACCAGGGCAGCGTTTGGCCCCTGAGAACAGGAGATGTAGACGTCTCTCTCTTAGGATCCTGCACACCTCACAAAACAGTCTCCAGTATTTCTTTATTGCCAGTAAACTTAATGGTGAACTTAATTGTGAATTTAAGTTGCAAATGGGGTTCAAGATGGAAATGATTTAAAAAAAAAAAAAAATAATAAAAAATCTTGGTCTCATTCTAAATTTACGCTATGCTACCTTAACAAATACTGTGTGACTGCTGGTGAATTAGGTCTTATTTTTTTGTGATTATTTAGTAGCTCCGATTGTAGGTGGAAGGCGGCCCATTTTTAAAGAGACTGATGTTTTGTAAACCTTAGTCTGTTTTGTCCTCACCCTCCATGTGAATGTGTGTGGCTAACAGTGACACTGTGCACAGGAGGAGTGTGGCACTGAAGCAGAAGAGCTCCGAGCAGAAGGAGGTGGAGCAGATCCAGAACATGCAGAAGGAGGTGGCAGAACATCGCAAGAGGAACGAGGCCAGCTTCAGAGCAGCTGTGGCAGGAAGTTAGTACCCGCCCTGTGCTGCGTGTGACCTGTGCGCACGTCCCACATGAACCACGGGCGTGAACAGGGTCCAGATCGCTGGTCTTCTGTCCTGGGTCAAGAAAGCCAAGGGTCCCGCTGGCTGCCCGTGTTGCTGCAATCTTCTGTTAACTGCTTTAAATTGATCACTATCTCTGATTTCTTTGGAATTTACAATTAAAGCAAACATCCATACTCCCTGCAGCATCCTAGTATTGAGGATTACTGGTCTATAGTCTGCCACATTAACAGTTGAACAGTGAGTGGTCAAGTCTGTCTGACCTTACTGCAAGCTGTTGGTGCAGACTGTAAATGCCATTAAATTCCACCCTACTCTGTGTTATGTATGGGTTAGTTAGGAGATCTGCTTTTCTGAGTAGATGTGTTTCTGACCTCCCCGCTCTGCTCCATGCTGTACTCAGGTCAGCCGGCCAGGAAGCCAGCGCTGTCCACCACGGTCCCCCTGGAGTTCCACTTCCGCACAGACGACAGGCTGAAGCAGCACGCCGATGGACACCAGGAATCCGCCTACAAGGAGGTGGACTTCAACAGCCAACTACGCAAGCACCCATCCTCCCCTGTACGTGCACCCCCCCCCCCCCCCCCAACTAACGCTCAATAAA
The DNA here is from genome assembly GCA_019788955.1 of Albula glossodonta. Lineage (NCBI taxonomy): Eukaryota > Metazoa > Chordata > Actinopteri > Albuliformes > Albulidae > Albula > Albula glossodonta. Next base: position 26,691 of record JAFBMS010002560.1, read on the forward strand.
AACGCGTCTACTTCAAGTGATGTGTAACAGCGCACTGAAGGCGTGAGTCGATTGAAGCTTTCAGGGGTTATTTATGCTTGCCCATTGTTCAATGTATACCACGTGGTTCGCACATGCATGCTGAGGTTCGACTTGCATAAGCCCAGTCGTTATTTAATCGCCATGCCTCGTGTAAATGTCCTTCCCCTAGTGACCTTACAGGGGTTCCTGTTTGAGGGGGGACCGTGCACATCTGGCAGGGAGTTTGAGATTCCTGCTGTAATCAGTAGTGTAATATTGTTTATCGTTCTGTGGCCCCTGACAGTGTCTCTCTGTCTCTCCTGTGCTCTCAGGCCAAAGCACCCAAAGGGGCCACGGTGCCCAAACCCTTCAACCTGTCGGGGCCCAAAAAGCGGAAGCATGAGGACACAGAAGCTTATGTGCCCATGGCCCAGCAGATCCAGCAGTACCAGCAGCGCACACCCGCGCGCTACCACCTGCGCAGCCGCCAGCGGGAGGAAATGGGTACGCTGTGCTTAACGTGTCGTCTGCTGCAGTTGCGCAAGGGGAAATGTGACCGCTGAGCCTGATTTTGAGGGTG